>JAANSN010000115.1:0-91760 GCA_036850665.1 Dicranocentrus wangi | reverse complement strand
TGTGTAATGCGTTTGTGATTGTGATACACAAATGATGATGTTTTCATTTTTGTTGAATTTTGAAATACAAGATAATTTGAAATGAACACAACTAGCTGCTTCAGTGTGGGATTTTGTATGGGCCATATATAATGTCACCGGGATATATCCGTTCAGGATTGGCATTTTTTATTATTATTATGATCTCATAATACTGAAAAAATATTAAAAGCTTAGTTCACCTATGCTTAAAACTATGTATGTATAAACTATATATTTTATCATTCAAACAATAATAATTACATGAAAAAGACCTCTCACTCATAAAAACAAATAATATTATATCTTTGTGTGTAGGTAGGTACGTGTAGTACATATAATTATCTTGGTTTTTCTAGTTACTCGTAAATGGATTGTCTCATGTTACAAACATTTGCATTCTCTGAAAGCATTAAAATCTCATCGTTTTTTTAGTAAAACGTTTGCTGCAGTCTTCGTAATAAACCGTTACTATAAATAACGCATAATAGTATATATATCTCTACATGGTACGTATTTACGTATATATTGAATACATATATATTTTTTTACAATAATCTCGAACCTATCTCGGTTTGCGGTAAAATGTTGGGATGAGAAACGATATATTATTATTACTATTAGTATTTTAGAATAAACAGATCACCATTTTTCTCACATATTCCCACTTGTAGTAATTGAGTTATCTCATCCTCACATATTATCTGAAGGTCACAACACATGCTTTTTCCTTAAAAATTGAAGAAAAAAAGAAGATTTTTTTGTTGGGATGATCTACACGTGACGGTTGCTCTCTCATCCCGTTTTCAACTGAACAGTGTTTCCATTCATTGCTCCATTGTTCATGGTCCAAGTGGTCCACACGTCATTGGTAGGTTTGGCGTTGGGATTTAGGTAGCTCTTAATTTCAGGAATTCCTTAAAAATTGAAGAAAAAAAGAAGATTTTTTTGTTGGGATGATCTACACGTGACGGTTGCTCTCTCATCCCGTTTTCAACTGAACCGTGTTTCCATTCATTGCTCCATTGTTCATGGTCCAAGTGGTCCACACGTCATTGGTAGGTTTGGCGTTGGGATTTAGGTAGCTCTTAATTTCAGGAAACTCATGAGAAATTATATTTTTAGGGGCTGGCCTGGTCCAACGGTGGTCATCATCCTCGTCCCGTCTTGGAGGGGATGCCTCTTCCTTGTTTCTAATGGGCTCGGTGGTTTCAACATTGTTTATCTCGGTGCACATCATCTCTTTGGATTGAGCAGTGGTGTTGTTGACACGGGTTGCTGACTGGGATTGCGTGTCATGGGAGCCTCGTCTAAAGTGCTTTGAGAGTTTTGGGAGTGCAAACATGGCTCCAAATGCGGCAAAATGGAGGCAGAAAAAGAGTCGTCTGAAAGCGTAATAGGAAAAAAATTGGATCAAGATTGTTGTGGCGATGCGATATGATATAATAATTATCATCCTCTTTCTTATTCTTAATGAGACAGGGACACTTACACGTAGAGCAAGATGCTCGGAGTGAAGTCCAAAATGATAAAACTGAAAGTAACGTAAGCAATGACAAATCTTGTCGTGAGCCAAGTGAAAAAGTCGTAAAACATTTTGAGACCCCGGTGGTTGAGAAACAACGGCCTGATGGTCTTCCGAACCTGAAAATAAATCATCAAGACAGTGAATTATACCTACTTAGGTTCGGAGCTCCATTACTCAAATCCTCCTCCTGAGATTCCAAAACGTGTGTATTTTGTGGCTACATGCATAGATGCATACCTCTCTGGCCGCAGATGTGAACACAGCTCCGGATAAAAATGTGATAAAGTAGCCGGGAAAGAAGCCGTGCCAAAAGGCGGACATTGTGTATGTCGCGTATGTCCTTATGCTTGGTTTTACGCGTTCATAGACAACATGACGGAGCCACTTCATGGTTCCCCTATTCCACGAATCCAAGCTTTCCTTCAGATTCAACCCTAGCTCGAAACTGAAAGCATCCACGTTTGTCACGAGATCCCAAGTTTGAGATTGTTTGTCATATCCAAGTCCAGACGCATTGCAGACGGCATCCGCGAGAATCCAAGCGTGGTAGTATTTTGCACGCTCCAACATCGTTGCAATCGTCACGTACAAACTGCGATAGAGGAAGGTTGTATCCCACAAAAACTCTGATTCTGTAAAAATAGAAAGAAGCCGTGTGAGTGAAGTTGTAGTCAGTTGCCGTCGGGGAACGAAATGTTGTTTGAACCGATTTGCAAAGTTTTTTTTTGTGATAGAGGGGAATAATTCTGATAGGTACCTTTCAGTCTGTCGATGGAGTATACAGGGGTGACCTTAATGAACACTAATGCAAAGAATACGCTCACGCCAATCTTTTTGACGACGACATGCAATGGACTAGGAAACTCGTCGGTGTGGATGAACTCTCGGAAGTCCTTGAACAGGACGAGGGGTCCTGCCAACATGGACTGGAATTGGAAGATAAAGCTCCAGTATTCAAGGAAGTTGGGCTCCTCTCTGGAAAAGAGAAAAATGCAAAAATAAAATACCTTTGATCATCAATCCGTAGTAATGATATACAAGTAATTGGAGTAAAGAATGAAACAACATAAAAAACAGCAATGGACGTACTCAACAGCATATTTTTTCTGCATTTCTGTCGCTTTGTGGTCATCTGACTTCTTTTGGTCGACGGCATCCTGGAGAGAGAAGGCGAGTGAGCTAACCTTCTGTACGAGAACCATTAGGGGAGCTGTAGAAAGTTTTTTTTTTTTTTAAATCGTTATTGTCGATAATAATAACAAGTCTGGGTTGGGGTTTTGGAATTGTGTATTGATAAACTAAATGAAAAGTGAATAATTTACCAGTGATGTCCAGCGAATAGCTGCCATATTCGTCATAGAACTGACGCTTTAAATGTATAAACGATAGATAGCACATTGATCCGGTCAGAACCAACCTGAAACATGCAAAAAACATTCCAGAGAGTTCACCCTTGTTCTTCTGATACAACATACAACCCAGAAAATTGGAAATTTTGAATATACACTTACCACGGCATATTTGGCGATTTATTTGTTTTCATAATGACATATCCTATTCCAGCGGAAGTGATTACGTGGAAGATTTGCGTGCCGAAGCAAAACAGGCAGATGCCAAATCCACATATTAAAGTATAAATTAGTTTTGTCTGCGGATCTCTGATCCATTTCTTCATACTAACGCTGAAGCATAGTGCGATAATTTGGCAGGTAATGAAGTTGATCTGGAAGTTAAAAAGGATATTATGCGGAAGCATATTAACATAAAATCCCAACATTTCAACAATTTTTTGTCACCCTTTCCACACATCTATACATTAGATTGGAGGCCTGACATTCTGCGGCACTTTGTCTAGAGATTGCTGATGTAATATAGAATATAGCGAAAAGAAGAGTTTGGGAAGATGGGAATGTAGGTGTGTAACTTTATGAAAATGACTTTATGACTGATAATTTTTTGCTATGTGCTCATTACGATGAGATGATTTCAGGGCACGCGTTCTGTGTGTTCATCGCTATCAGTATTGACTTTTTGACATCATACACTGTTACTGAATGAGTAATAAGACATACTAGTAGGTACTGTACCCACTCGAAAACAAATTGCGCAACCTTCCGCGTTTGCCAACAAGTTTGTTACATTCATGCCCCGTCAAATGAAGATCATGAGGTCAATTACATATGACTGTAAATAGTAAAAAAATATATAAACATGCTAGTCATAACATTCTATCTAAACATGTATATAAACTGAATGAATATTGACGTATGCCACAATATGCAGAGGAATAAGTAAACAACATAAACATTGTTGTACGAAAAGTTTAATGACATTAGAGACATCGTATGATCTCTGAAAATTCCTGATATTCACCAAAATTGATGCATATTCCAAACTGGAATTGGAACACATAAAATAAATCCGGATTACGAGGATTTTTATTTTTTGGGGAGCTAAATTATTCCAGCTGCGTTTTACAGATTAACTATGACTCTTACTCGCATCCTTAAAAATTCACCTTTAATTGTGTAAGTCTCCGTTGTTAATTTACAAAACTATGAAGTGTATGAACATAAAATACTAAGTGTATTACGGGGCAAACGCAAACGACGACGAACCGAGACAACGCGACAAAAATAACATTTTGCGTTTTAGATTTTATCATAAAATATGACTCAAAACTCAAATACAACAAAGATGACTTCATGGAAAAGCACAAACTAGGTGTGGAAATATCTTCAAAAACTTTTATTCACCTCATATTAATATAGAATCTTGCTCGTGCACTTCGCGTATACCCTCACTCATGGCGCAACTACATGCATGCATACAAGGAAGTTGTTTGAGGAAGTTTGCGATTTTGAGTTTGAGATCTCCTTTGATTCTAACATGTATTTTGCATGTAACTATTATTGTCATTATAAGCCAGCAAATTGCACCTTATACCTCAGAATTCAGGCTACCAGATTTCTACATATTATGTATATCATATGCATGGGCGTACTTTTAGAGTATTTAGAATTTATAGATACTGACCTGGTCAATTGACAATCCCGTCAAGTCACACAGGAAGCTGAGAGCTGTTGACCCACTATAATTCATCAGAATCTTTTCTGCCGTCCCAGTCCCCATTTTGGCTGCTTCAAATTCAAACCACTACCACTTCAACAAATTGACGACTTCACTGCACTACTGAACTACTGCTGCTGCTGCTAGAAACTCCGTCTCGCATCTCACTTTTGCAAACTTGGTTGCATTCACAGTCGCAGTCGTGCTCAATTGACACGATGCACATACATTACCCAAATAAAAATTAGCGAGGTTGGTTGGGTCGGTCCGCTAATTAAGCGTCCTTCACACAACACAAATCAAAAGTGGTAACTCACAATTTATTTGCGTGCTTGTGGCAGCAAACTTCCAGAGAACATAACACTCACGCGATGATGATGTTCATCACATCACTCATTACAGTTCACTATCCCTGCAAACTCTGGTGCGACCACCCAACACCACCGCTTGGAAGCGAATAAAACTCAGATAGTATGAACAAAGTGGGGACATATCATCATCATCTTCCATGAAATACAAAGTTTTCTATCACTTTTGATACGATTCATCCGACGACATAGGTATATTATGTGTGTATTCCTCCAACTTGTTTGATGTGCTTGTCGCTTGTGTACACAGCTGCCTGGGTGGATTACAAACACATCATGGCTCTCTACCTGGATAGAAAACAAAGACCATCATTTAAAAACCCCAAAACCAACTATTGTATTGTTTTTCAGAGCTTTTGCATTTATAATAATATAATAAGTATATGAAGTCGCAAACTGCGTTAGTGATATCATCTAGAAAAGCAATATAACACTGGCTGCACACAGGAGGAGAATGCGAATGGTGTCATCTCATCTCACTTCAAATGCACACAACCTTGAAACAGGACGCAATATATGCATGGAGCCCACGTACCGCAATTTCCTATGCATATAGAGATTCTTGCATTGTTTTGTATTTTATGAATCGCAAAAAAAGTTATGCTAAAAATGCAATGCAGTAGTATTACGTTAAGTCAATACCAAACGTTTTGAATAAAAACAACACTAGAATGATGTTTACTGGTCTGAATGAATTATCTAATATTTTGTAACATAATAATAATATACGACGTTTGAAGCCAAGAAGAAAACAAGAATCTGCCCAAATTAAGAAACCACAAACATCACGCGTGGTATTACACTATGTTTTAACAGGAAACGTGAATTTAATACTGGCAACATGTCAGCAACTCGCAGGCAACAAGCGTTGTTGCGTACACCCAAAAACATTTTGTAATGTAAATGTAAATGTCGACTGCTGTGTGTGAGTTGTAGCGGTCAAATAATAATAACAAAATTAGACTTTACAGTGTGAAGAGACTCTGCGAGAAACACTAGACCGTGTTACATAAGAGCATCAGTTTTCAACGAAAAAAATATGGTTGTGACGTAGTTCAAGAAAAGCAATGCGTCGGGAGCAGAACAGAAGAAGACCATACGGAATATAAAAATATCTCTCGGAATTTGTAGATTTCAGAAACGGTTTTTAGAAGAGCGTCTGACTGAACAGACACTGAGCTTCACAACCCACACTTCTTCTTATACATATTTTACAAGACAAGTGTTTGAGTCTGTCGAAGTGCCAAAGTAGTCAAACAACGAGGAGGGAATGGGAAACCACAAGAAACGTCAAGAAAAATAGGTTTAATGGTTAGGACAGGAAGGAACTAGAATATTAAAGAGTTAGGGCAAGCATATAATATATAGGTATATATCACACGACTTGGTTGGAAACAGAGCTGCTTTTGGAAGTTGGATGGATGGAAGTGAAATATAGGAAGATGAGTAAATCACTTATTAAATAACCGCTCCCATTCATACACTCATCTGATTCCCTTGGCGTAATTCCACCCATGAAAATCTGCTATTGACAAGAGAGGGCCGGGATTAGATATGAAATTAAAGCGACTACTACGCCAGCATAATAGGCCATAAATGAATTACGGCTGGAATTGATTAACCCTCGTCTTATAATTGCTATACGTATGTGCGTGTTGTGGAGTGTAGTAGTATGGGAGGGGAATGTTAAGCCTGGAAAATCTTATAATCCCCACCTTTTACTTACACTCTCACCAGCTTCCCACTTGACACTGGGTAATCAAAAGCTAGCTGCTTCCAGCTAAAAGCGATAATAAACGTTGAGTAGTGAAAAAATATTGAATAACTCACTCACTCACAATCAGTCAGTATCCCGGAGAGTGAAGCCAACACCGAATGAACAAAGCGGATGGATGATGACGGTGTAAAGCGAAGAGAAATCATTTTTATTGTCAACAAAGTACTCAGTACTCATCTATCTGGACAGAGTGGTGCGGTGTGATGATGTGCTGCGATTTTTTGATAGTCATGAACTCACTCAATATAATATATATGCACAAATAACAATTCAGAGAGATATGGAGGAGATGACCCACCAGAAATAAGCACTGTTCAATGATAAATATCGCACAGCTCATGAAGACTCATCGCTTTTTATAGGAAAAGTAAGCAAGGCCTAGCCTAACCCAACGAACCCAAACGACGAGTATATTCCACTCTGCGCTGCGTAGCGTGTTGCTTTGTATTTGTTGATCATGATGATGATGAGGATGGATATTATTCACACATGTGCTTATACGTATCCCTACATGGAGTGAGCAATGGGGATGGTGTCATCGTCACAAATTTCCAGACTATGGAGGCATACATACAGCTTTTAAAAAAGGTTGTAAAGTGCACAACTACGAACAAAAAAAATCCCCTAATATACACAAAGCGTTTTTTTCCAATGGAACGTATACACAGTTATCTCAGCTCCTTCGTCTAGATTTTTTTTTTCATCTGAAAATGCGCCTCTCTCTCTCTGTACGTGCACAATAGGAGAACGTGTTTTATAATGCCACGTAATCTTATTTGAGACTTTTGTGATCACGCCACGGAGGACGCAGAGAGATGCTTGGGATGGGAATGAATACCGTGAACAAGTAGAGAAGAATGTTTTTTATGGATATGAACAATGTGGAGCAAGTCATATGAGGATGACGGGGGGATGGATGGGTTAAATACGTTTTGTATATAGGAACATAACACATTATCCCACTTGTCAAAAGGTAAGTGGAAAGAGGACGTTACGCAAAAAAAAAAGAACTTGATGCAGAAGAGAGTGGGAATGACTCTTGTAAAGGTTGTTAAGCGGCTATGTGTGCATACGTATTCTCAAATGAAATTTAGTTTTTACAAAAGAGAGACAATCCTGAAGTGGAAGAGAAGGTCATCGTAGGCGTGTTTCATGGGAAATGATGGGCTTTCATAGGAAATTATAGATGCTCCAGATTATATTATAATGTACATGTACTGTGTGCGGAGCAGATTCACATCTTTATATACTTTGTGTTTTTTCGCCTGTGAAAAATTGTTTGCTTTTAGATTAGTAGATTATTCATGGGGAACATGTGCAATTTTGAGATGTAAATCCTTTCGAAATAGGTTGATTTGAGAGGGAAATATGGTGGAGTAAAAATAGACTAAAACAGTTTCCTCCAGACCAGGAAGATCCTAGTGTGGAATTCCTATTTGGTTGTTTATAGTAGTTTTTAAAATGTGTAAAATGTAACATAAATATTAGCTTTGTCAGCAAATTACTATCTTGAAGAAGGATATAACTGATACTACACGTTTAAAGAGAGTTTCCCATGCCATCATGCGTCAATAGTCAAGTAGAAGGTTGGCTTTTGTGATGTCAGTGGGCAGCCTTGTACTAAGAAAGCCTTTACTTACAGATTACATAGTAATTTATGCTTTCGATAAATATCCAGTTCTGTGTTGGAAGAACTAACATGAGAAGAAATGTTTTGCCAAGTTTATATAGTAGGTAGGTCACTTTACGGAAGGTGCGATATTATATATATGCATATATATAATTATATATATGCGACGTAGGAAATATTGTAAAGGCAAAACTCTCGAGTATATTGAGTAAGATGAGATTCGTCCGATTAAATGACATAATGTCAAAGCCGGGCATAATTAGGTGCTTGCACTTTGCACAGAATCCTACAAAATCAATGCAACCATATGTACAAACTGTCGATACATATATTGCTTATTTGCTAAATGAGTTCAAACATGAAATCCAATCAGTACATGAATAAAGATTTATGGTAAATAAACAAACTTAGATTCAATGACCTGCCGATCGTATCGCGTCAAGCTCCTGCAAATGTTTGCAAGATCAGCTAAAACACTTCACAGAAGATCAGGAAGGAAGTAATAACAATATGATTCGCAACCGCAAGTCATGCAACCTATAATTTATACGTACCTAATCCTCCTAGGTATAAATGAGCTTCACGTGGATTTCCAAAACACATACATATGCTACTATATAAAGGTTATTAAAAAGATATTCAGAAAAATAAAGTTAATGAAGCTCTAAAAGTAAGACGTATTCTATATTCGTTGGATGAATGCTCGCATGATAGCAAATTGAGATTACCTGCATTTTTTAGCAAATTATAGAGACTAGAAAAATGTTAGAGAATCGTATAGGCGCAAAACCACTTTCTCATGCCGTCCAACCAATGCATTCATCCGTAGCACATGAAATATAAATAGCCATACATAAACCACTCGCAAAAACGAAAACATTTTGCTCATTAAACTTGGCGAAATCTGATTCGAAAAATCCCTAACAGGCGCTCAAGGTATTGGTTTGAAGTTTGATACTATTTAAAAACATGGACTTCACATCCTGGAGAATATCATTAGTCATTCATTTCATAACATAATATAACATACCTTGAAATTCCTTCAAACTTTATTGCACCAGCACCTCATGGGAAACCGAATCACAAAAACATGACTGCAAAAATACAAATTTACTAGCAAACTCCCAACACAATTACTAGTAAAAAACACTTTTTTTTAATTAAAAGTCTCTGTATTCTTCCACATAGACACTAGCATGAGTTCTTGTTTAAAAGCTCATGAATTTGCACAAAGTGTGTGGCACAAAGGACAAAAAAAACAAATAGCAAACCAAACTGTTGTATACACACCTGAACTCAAATGAACTCCAAAATTTCTTTTCGTGGTGATTTCTGTATTGGTATTGGTTCCGCAACAAATTTCATCATGATGCACTCTTGGCGATGATGAGATGCGGAATATTCGCATAAAAATAACATGACAGCGAAGAAAAATCCCTTGCTCTTGCTGACAGTACACGTAGATTAAGACAGCAGATTTTTACCATGAAAGAATACCTGCTTGGGTTATCGAGTAAACGGACCGTTTTATTTACTTGATAAAAGCCGTAAGGTGTCTGTACATTTACAAAACAACACAAGAAATAGAAATAGCACGTATTGAGACAAGTCCGCAGCAGATCACACCACCTCAAACAGAAACTAGCCAAAATTGTGTAAAGAATCAACTATAAGAATAGTAAGCTGTGAGAAGATACACAATGAATAACATAGGTATACCTTTAAAACATTAGAAGCTTTAAGGGTTGTGTCAAAAAAAT
Source organism: Dicranocentrus wangi (assembly GCA_036850665.1). Lineage (NCBI taxonomy): Eukaryota > Metazoa > Arthropoda > Collembola > Entomobryomorpha > Entomobryidae > Dicranocentrus > Dicranocentrus wangi. Next base: position 81,610 of record JAANSN010000115.1, on the reverse strand, counting down.
AGCATCCGTGAGATAATGCATGACGTACTTTTTGCTAATAACATTGGTGGTACAATGTTTTTTTTTGGATCTGGTTGGTACCTAGCGCAAATTATTCAGTTAGGCAGTTTGCAGTAGTAATAAGGCTGCAGTACACACAAAAGCTACATTTTCCAAGTGGCCAAAAATGGTATATTATACGTACGTGGAGGGGTTGTTTAATGAGCAATGGTCAGAGGGGAGAGTGAAGAGAATATTATTCTACAGATGTAGATCTTCACGGCAGAATCATCCCTCCCATTATTGAGAGTATGGGTGCATGTGCATGCATACATTTACAGGGAATACAACAGGTTAGTACTTTAAGATGTTCTGTTCTGTTGATATACGATGATATGATGTAGAATGGGCCAAGATGAAAAACTGAGCTTATTGAGAGTACGGGTGCATGTGCATGCATACATTTACAGGGAATACAACAGGTTAGTACTTTAAGATGTTCTGTTCTGTTGATATACGATGATATGATGTAGAATGGGCCAAGATGAAAAACTGAGCGCAACAAGTGAAGAAAAGTGTACGAATTCAGCCTGCCTTCTTGCTTACAATTAAGTATATACAATGTGAACATCTTCTTACAGACTAGCAGTTTTTAGAATTCATGTATAAGGTACACAAACACACACCTGCGCTGCTGTATACGTATACCTGCTGCAGAAAATGTAAAAATTTTAAGAACTTGATGAAATACTTTGAATGAATTGAATTTCACGTGTTTTCATTACTGTAGGATAATATTTTCCACGCATTTGATATGCAAATGGTATACTACAAAAAGTAATACAGAACGCTTTGGTATTGAAAAGAGCTTAACATTGTGCACTATGCAGGTCCAATGCACATCCCACAAAAAAATCCAACCCTTTTGCTAGGAAAGTTACAGGACATGAGGTGGTGAGTCAAGGATATAAAAAGCTGAAGGCTGTATATGATTAGAAGTTAGATATTGTATTCTTCTTTTTTTTTAAATTTTTTATGATTCTTGTATTATACCGAACTTTCATATTTCATCCTAAAAGTATGGTGGTACCACCTCACTACTGACTACTTGGTTTAAAAGCCGAAGCCTCCTCCTCAAGCCATTCAGCCTAGCCTTGGTGACCGACCATCAACTTGGATAAAATGTGCTAAACCAGTTTCGGATGTTTACTGGGTACATGTAAAAGTTGTATATATTTCTCTGTAGATGAAAAATGGGGATTTTGTGACCCGATGATGTTGTATGTGCGACTGTGATTGTACTTATATTGAGGTAGGTAAGACGAATGTTCTCGCTGGTTATGTCAGATTCTGGACATTCGCTCGAATATGATTTTAATTTTAATCTAAGGACAATAAATTCTCGACCAGATTGGGTACAGTACAGTCCGCACATTGTCAGAAATAAAGTATACCTACTTGCATTATTATCCAGGGTAGAAAGCTGATATATCTAAGTCTTATCATGTAATTAACAAGTTTCTCACATGTAACAAGCGTGCAATAAAAAAGATTTTCTGCAGTTCAAAAATGTTCACACCGCACTGTAAGTAGCAATAGGCCGCCGCTTGTTCAAGAACGAAGAAACTAAGTTGGATGGAGTAGTAGTGGGCAATGGGAAAACTGGTAGAATGCTTTGCATATATTTTACCAACATTACTACTATTCTTCCAATCAAAGTATCCACCATGAGAATTAAACCATAATACATGTTAATTGTTTTCTCATCCGCGGAAATACAGACAGCATAAATAATTATCTGGTAAATACCTAGCCATAAATGTAGGTATGCGTGCGGCATGTGTAGAAAAGGGTTTTGATAACGTGCCGAAAGTGACAACGACAATTTATGCGTATTACATTACGTGTCAGGAGGAGCGGTAACGAAACTGACAAGGCACAAATGCCACTTCACACTTTACAGTCAGTGTTTACACCATTTTTTAGTCATGCCGCATGCATGACGTTGCAGTAATTGACGCGTGTGTATAAGAAATGCTGCCGCAATGACCATTATGTTATTATGCGGTTCCTGTGATTTTAAATTATTATATTAATCACAATATGAAATAATATATCACAAAAAGCCAAGTCATGAGGCATTAATAAAACTTCAGCTTGAGATAGCTTTTAACGTACATGTAATAATGACAGTCTCAGTCTATTATTGTTACACGCTGCTTTAGATGTTTCACGTATATAAAAGAATAAAAAATAGATCTTTAACACCATGCAAGACTAAAATGGTGCGACGAGGTGCTATACAGTTATATCCACATTTCAAAAGGTTTTAACATTAATTAATGGCACCTACGTCGATAGACTGAGCGTGAATGCACGCATGCCAAAAATAACTGTTAGCAAACGCATTTGGATGATCACTTTAAACAGTAAAGGGTAAATAATAGATGGCGAAAATAAACTTTATGAGCATATATTCAATTTACACAAGATACTTTCGTCACATAAAAAATCAGTATAACAAGAAGGAAACATGCATGTTGATGAGAGTTCTTACACATCATAATTATTATGGCTGTCGCGCACATAGATATAATCCCAAATGGAACGAATAAGTTAAGTTGGGAATTTTGATTTTTAAATGGAACTAAACTATCGACCGACGAGGTTTACAAAAATGCTAGAAAGCGTAGTCACAAGCTAACTATACACATAAGCTCATCCACCAACAAATTCAGTGTCAGTTTGAATTTTATTTATTTTAATAAACCCAATCTGTAATTTTGTAAACGTATAAAAACTACGTATTGTACCCAAGGCCTGTCCTGTGCCTGCTCCTACTTACTTAAATAGTAGTTTTATTCAAATTAATATATCCAGTTCCTAGACAAGTTAATTTATACAAAATAGGGCTTTTAGAATCTTCTTCAAAGTCATCTTCTTCTTCCTCATTTTCAGTGACAGTTTTTTCCTTGTAATTTTCTATTCTAAAGGTTACTCCAAAATAGGTTTTTAAATCTCTCAAAAATTGCACTGTAAACGGAGTTATAGGTCCTAACACTACTGAACTAACATCCTTTGGGCTTAAAGCCATCAAACCCAAGACTAAGTACTGATATACTGAATCTATCCTAGATTGAGTTGAAATTTCTTTCAATAACATTCTTGCCACACGTTCGCCCAATTCTTCTGGACTTGTTACAATGCTCCACGAGTGTTTAGATGCCCTTTTGTTGCTTTCTGCTTCCACGTTTTCAGTGGTTCGACTGGCATTATCAGACTGCTTTGGCTTTTTGGCATTACGTCGATCATCTTCATCCGGAAACAAGTCGAACCCCCTTTTGTTGCCTGGTTTAATGTCATCGAGGTTTGTAGTCTGAACTACTGGTCCTTGTTCCTCCTTCTTATCGTTCACATCCCTTCCCACAAAATCGTCCGACGCATAGATAATCCCGTTCGTGGTTTCAGCATACAGAACAAGTCCATAACCTGGCATTTTGCTTTTCGAATGTTTTACTGGGTCATTGGTAATGAATACGTCGCTGATTAGAGGAAGGAATTCTCCCTTAGCGGAAGTAATTATACGACTTAACATTTGTGGGGACACCCGGAAGCCATACGCCAGCCCACGTATTTTCTTTACCTTTCCAACTTCCTGGTTATATTGGGAACGAAGGGTTAGCAGTTGCTTCTTGACCGTCGATTTGAAAATGATTTCAGAGTCGTCGTATCCTCTGCTCTTTATCTAAAGATATCAAGAAAAAACAAGCACGTGCATTTAATGCATGTAATTCAAACCAATTAATTAGTATTGCCAGAATTTGTTTGATTCAAGCAGACTGCATTTTGTGCTAGTACATAATATTACCTGGAGATCAACCTCCAATCCAAACTTGTCCATAATGGGAAGAGCAGCGTTTTTAATTTTGTAAATAGAGTTATACCCCGCCCGGTCGTTCTGAAGTCTTCCTTTCAGCGTCAAATGAAGTGGTTTCTTGCAAAAAGGGGCTAACAGGAGTATCGGCTCCAGGTAGTAGCTCAAAGGACGTGATGTATCGCAAGCGTGGCTAACAGTCCCTCCAGTTAAAACCCCAGGAATTAACCCTACCTCCGTACCCGTTTCGTTAATTTTGAATTTTGATCCATTACTTAAACTATCCAGAAGGTGGATGAACGACACTTCAAAGGGGGCTACGCCAACATTCAGCTCAAAGGCAGATAATTGGGAACGAATCTCCTCAATTTTAACAGGACGTGCAGACAACAACGAAAGCACAAGCCTCTGACGAAAGTAATTACTACCTTGAGTGAAGCGAAGCCTCTTTTGCACGGATGTTTGTTCCATTGTCGTCGTGTGTACATAAACAACTCTACAACCCTCCGCGTCAAGATCCTTTTATAATTATTGCAATTAAGCAATTGACTTCCTCCCGTAATTATTATTCTTCTTGTGTCACCTTCAACCTTTCATTCAGGATATCTATCCGATATCCCTCAAGTTACTTATACTGGTTTATTACAGGCAGAACTGCGCAGAGTGTAGTGTATTTAACTTGTAAACGCCGAAAATAAACGCTGCTTTTGCTTGTGGAGGTAGGTGGAGGAGTCGTGGTCGTGGGGTGGCAAACATCCATGTCACATCACATCACATCATCCTTTCTTTATCGTAATGAAAACTAAAATAACAAGTAAACGGACGTGTACTGCACGGAAGCAGTACTCACTCACGGTTAATTATGTTGAGTAATTTGAGTTAAAACAATAGAAAAAAATGGATTTAATTTAAAAGCACTCAAATCAGCCTATTTAATTTGCAGCGTGATCTCTGTTGTTTGTGATGTGATACGGAATATACGGAACGGAATGTACAGATTAGGTATGCATTCTCGCGTGGTTGCGTTTATCGTATATCAGGCCCATATGGACTATGGACATCTCGACGTGCGGGTGATCCATGCTACTCTATGATTCAGTCAGGGTGCTCATATGTGTGTAAGTGTAAGTGTAACACTAACAACACACAGTGTGCAATGTGCAAGTGTCAGTTTCTATTCCAAATTGGAGTCAAAAAACAAAAACATTCCAATTTCATTCATGTCGGTCAATGAATAATGAGTTGAATGATGATGATGAATAATTAAAACTAATTGATGAAATATTAAATATATGATACTACCTACTTTATTCGTCAAGACTATGTTATAATTATTAATTGATGTCATCAATCATGTCCTCTTTACTCAACTATGCCGAGATGTGACTGCAAATCTTTTAATTTTTCCTGTAACGAGTCGTAAAACTTCATTTTGCCAACGAGTAATTGGGCCTTGTTGATATTATTTTCGTCAAATGCTCTCCCAAGTTGCCTGAAACAAAAGGGAAGACGTAGGGCTTTAAAAACAGTTATGTAGTCTAATCTAATTTAATACTTTGGTAGACACACCACCAAGGCAGGGGAAAGCGAAAAGGAAAAGTTGAAGAGTTAATTTTTATTACCCTTGAATTTCTGCAAGAGTAGCGACATTCTGGTCTCTAAACTCCTTCCAAGCCTGCTCCGTCGACACTTCTTCCAGCTTTTCGTTGCGGTCCATAACTTCATGGAGGAATTCCGGGTCTAAAACAACAGCCTTTTCAAGCTCTTCATCGTCGTCACTCGAACTAGGCGAACCTACGCCAGCAAGATTTAGCATATATCTTCCTCTAGCTATGGGATCTGATAGTGTTGCTAAAGCCCGGTTGATCAGGGTCGAGTATTCTTGGCTTAAAATCTGCTGGTCCTACGACATACAAATTAAAATCTTTAGTAACACAAATATCCTCCAACCAGTTGCCAGTTGATAACTAATGTTTAATATTTACCAAAAATATGATAATCCCCCTATACTTACCCCTCCCTTTTGACTATACAAGTCTGGATGAAACTTCTTTTGAAGCTGCTTCGTTTTATTTGCAATAAACTGTAAATCCATCCGGTAACTCCTCGGCCTATCCAGAATTCTAAAGTAATCCGGCAATTGAGACTTTTCAAGTCTTTGCAAGGCACCACATTTCGGACATGTCACTATCTCTATAAACTCCGAGCTTACGTAGTCCGTCGAATAGGAATGGGAGCATGTTCTACACTTCACTGACTCCAAGTGTCTCGCTGTCGTATGAATATAATGCGAATATGGCACCACCACACTCCCCTTTCCGAACTCACGGAGTCCAGGCGTCCGTGTCCCCGACGAGTTTCCAACAGGGAAATTATTAAATGCACTTGGGCGACTCATCATCATCATCACTCCCGACGAACCTTCCCCGGAACTGCTGAAACACGGCTTCATCATTCTGGATAACAACCTGGACCTCATCCTGGAACACATTGTTCCAGCCATTGCATTATTTTCTTCTTCTTATTATTATTATTAATTCTGTCAAAACACTGGAGAACTACGTCAAAATCAGTACTGGAACTGGAACTTCCAGGGCACAAAAGAAAAAGGTACGCTCCGTGTCCATAATAATTCCTGTGGACCGCAGATGATTTCTGTTTACACACGTGCATGCATATTACCTATACGCATAAAGAAAGCCTTTGCAATTTGCAAGGACAACTTGACTACAGTCGCATTTCACCCCAATGCCAAAAAACAAATACATACGACATAGCTTTGTCCTCTCTCTCGCGTCTTTTGTGGATCTCTCACTCATACTTTTACTGTGCCCCTTTCTCCAGACAACGCAACCTGGAGAATCCCTGTGAAATAAATCTTCTCTCCAGCCATCTCAAAAACGAGCAAAAACTCTTGACGCATGTATTCTGGACATAATGCCACACAGCACAGCCACGTTTTTACCAGGATATTACTATCCTCCTGTGTGGTGAACGAATATATTTCGAATTTGATGCATAGCGCGCATTTTCAACTGTTCAACGATTTCGAAACGAAAAAAAAACAGGTAATAATAAACTCGGTGGTGCGGTGCTGCGGAAGGAATATGCGGATCATTTTGTTATTTTGCGTTGTTTTGTTGTTTTATTTCCAAAAAAAGGTATAATATTGTCCCACCTCATCACGTCCCACACCACCACTAAAGCAAGTTTCCACCTCATTTTTTAATAATCATTTCATTATACTCTCTTGTTGTATAATCATTTTTCTGTAATTTTCAATTAATTACTTTTGTAACGCAATTTAATAATTATATTTGTCACCACCACCCACATTTTTACTTAAACACCATCATCATCATCATCCCTGTTTTAATAGAGCAGTTAAGATCTTACGTTTTAAATTGTAAAATCAAAAAGAGACGAAAAAAAAATCAGGAGTTTTTGTCGTGTGTGGAGTGAAGAGGACTTGAGTTAATTAAATGTTACTAGACAAGGTAAGTAAGCCAAGAAAAGGGATTATATAGTAAATTATTGTTAAGTGGCATAGGTAGGTAGGTATTAATTAAATGTGCTTGGATGTTGATGTTGATGTTGAGGGAATGTGTGTCAAAACATGTGTGTGAATTAATTAATGTGTGCGGTCGAGAGTGGCGTAGCATTTTTGTTTCCTAAATATTATGTCTGAATTATGTCTGTCATTTTTTGTGTCGCTTTTTGGTGGTATGTCATATATACTTACTATCTTTATTCCGTCTTACTACAAATCTAAGAAAACTGAACGAGACGTTATACACAACAATCTGTATATATAATATATATCTGATATATTATTTATTTATTTATTACAACTTGAAATTGCTGAAATTGCGTAGTCCTCTCCCCCGAATGGCGAAATTCGGATTGGGAACGTGGTACGGGGGATATCCAGCAAAAAGCATACCGCCACTACTGCCGAAAAAGTCCAGCTCTTCGGAGCTCACTTCTTTCATGAGTTGACGAAAGTTGTGCATTCGTTGTTCCATCATATTCTTTTGCCAGTCACAAGCACGAGAGCCGGCTAAAAAAGGAAAAATAAAATGTAGTAGGGACTTATGGTATAATGTGGTAATTAGAGTTGAATGAATGGTTACAAATTAATAGTGAAGCACACTGGAGAAATCTAGGATCATATTATCACATACCTCGGGCTTCATAGGGAACAGCGTATACGTCTATTTTGTTTGAAAACCTTACAGATTTTTTGGCTATTGACAAGAGGAGATCTGGATATAATTTGGAAAGCATATTGGTATTGTAGAAGTGCATAGGTTCACGTTAAGGGAATCATACACACGAACGACACGATATATTGCTGTAATAGTTTTAACCTGCTGTCTTTACTTCCGTTGCTTTTGGACATTTTGGCTTTTTCCTTGGGGACTTAACACCCAGACTCAGACTACTGTTCGGAACATCCACCTTGGATAAAGATTTTGTTGTCACTGCCATTCCAATTCCCAATTTTTGTTTGGACATAGCTCGATTCACCAAATTGTCTTTGACGCTGACGCTATCTTTGATGGGCTTACTACTTTTCGCTTTTGGACTCTTGGTTGATTTATTCTTAGTGTCATTATTGCCATTGTCATCAACTTTACTTTTGTGCTTATCCTTGTATATACACGGCTTTTTCAGAATAGGTTTTAGCGGAGCTGAGCTATTATTATTGCTGTCTGATTTTCGGTCATAGGATTTAGGATTTGTCGACTCGGTTAAGTCAGATGACATTTCATGATGTTGGTTAATCGGGTTATTGCATGGCTCGTTGTTAATTTCGTCTTCGCCATTTATATCCGAAGTACTAATAATTTCGTCAGATTCTACTGACGTGATAGCTGCTGCTCCATTGACATCTTTCAGATTTTTAGGAAAATGCACATAGTCAGGTGTCTTTTATGAATAGTTTAATATATATTTGGTAAAGCAGGCTTTTACCAAATGCTGCGCCAGCGCCCTTTATAATTTTATGCGAAAAATCGGTTAACTCCGTATTTGATCTTAAGCTGTTTAGAAGCAGCAGGTTAATATCTCCACACGAGGCATCATATCCTGGCTCATTAAGCTTCAAACAATTAGGGGATATTATAGACGAAGAGTTGGTTCGGTCGAGTTCCCTAGTCTGCTTAATAGGTTCGGGTTGTTTCATGGATGTTTTCGAACGCTTTTTATTAGACTTCGCTGGTGAGGATAGCCCAGGTATGGCTGCCAAATATGGCGAAGAGTACTTCCTTGGAGAACTCATGTCTTGAATGTCAAAAAATGGACTTAAGCCAATAGCGTTTTCGTATTTCCCTATTCCGCCCTCAAAACACGCTACATTTTAGCACTTTAGATCTTCGCAGGAGTATCTCCCCAGAGTTCCAGTTGCATTTATTGTCTACAGATGAAATTCTTATAAATGAAAATTTAAAGAAGGCATGATTTTATCCGTCATGGAGATGGACTTGTTCACGATAACGCTTTAACCTATGGATAGGACCGTCCGTACGGGCACTATTCAAAATTATTTTCGCATAATGAAGACAAAATTTCCGTTTTGGTCAAATTCAGACATACCGTGACGGCAGATTCTAAGATGGCAAAGAATTCTATTACTGATAGACCCTTGGCATAAGGCATTGTGAAAGAAATTTGGCAAGGGTTTCCATGACAAGAGCATATGTTTACATAAATCACTCAATTTAAATCATTCCCGTCATCTTTTTTGAAAAATTCATTATCTTCGATACTCATAGTCTCCAGCAAAATATATAGTTGTTCAGTCAGTAGTAGTTCACTCTTCAATTTTAAGTTTATTGATTTTAGTAAACGCATTCAAAGATGGGATAATACAGTTATTACAAATTCGAAAATTATTTTTTATGGATATCTATGAGTTTGTAGATCAGTCTTTAAGAGAAATGAACAGCAAAATGAATCCTGCACGTGTCGACCGTGAGGACGAGAGGCGCATGCTACCCTGTCGGAACTTTTTGGATGGATACTGCGCCAAGGGAAGTCGTTGCAGATTTTACCACCCCCTACCATCTGCTGTTCCAACGGTTGTCCGTGTTCCGAACTTACCATCCAGCTTTCAACAAAATCACTTTGGCCATTTTCCAATACACTCAGCTCGGCATTCCGTGTTTCCTGCAGGTAAATGATTAAACCATTACAATTGTTACAAATTAGAATCTAACCTACCGGGTTACCGGCAAATATCCCAAGTAAATCGGTTTAACATTTGAATTTCTCATTTAAAGACCCGTCACAGGTTACCAGAGCGCATTTTGGTATAAATGGCAAATTGGGCATGGGGATGGGCACACCAAGTCGTTTCTTGGGAATGAATGAATTAGGTAGCGCCTACGGTCGAAGTGCAACACCAGTATCCCCAACATATTCTGAGTATGAGATGGCGTACGCTCAACAAATGGAGATCCAGAAAGAAAAGGAACGTCAGGCTGCAGCTCCCCCAGTTTCTGAAAGCGAAGAAAATATACAAAACACGGTTTTCAGCCACATTGATTGGAAGGAATTCTTGGCTCCTGGTGTACGTCCACCACCTCCGACTCATGTTCCATATATGAGGTATGAAGAACTAAACTTGTTCTTGTTACAAAAGTGCCAGTAATAACCACTAGTAATAATAATGATTTCTATGGTCTTATAGCAATTCACCAGGAAAGTCTCCAATAGATGCTTTGGATTCCTTGGAATGCTTAATTCGCAGTGCTGGAAGCTCCAAAATTACTAGTCCTGCGAATTTGAAAACAAGCTTTCTTGCTGAACGATTGGCGCCTGACCTCAGCCCACCACCCATCATTGCACCTTTGTATGAAAAGATTCCATCACCAAAACTGCCAGACTTTACTGCGCATTTGAAATCAATGAAACCTTTGAGTGCAAAAGAAGAGCTGCAAATGAAAGTAAAACAAATTGCCAAAGAACTTGCAGCTGAGCCGGCACAGCATGTTCAAAGCCTGGATATGTTTTTCAGAAACTACACATTCCAGACCACACCAACAGCTCCTTCATCAGAGGTACTAGATAGATCTACTAATAAAATATTTCGATCGATTCGATTCCTATTACATTAGAAATATCCGTATATTATATGTGTGAATTTTTTGTGATATCCGCAGCAAGACTTGATTAGCACAACTGCACCGGAAATGATACAGGTAACATCAGACAACGAAGTCGAAACCAAGGAGGACGTAATTGAAGGCAGCCTCCAATCTTGCAAATCTGAAACAATCACATTAATGGCCAACAAGACAATCATTGCATCGTCTGACTCTGGAATTTCATCAGAATTTGGCTCTGAGGATTCAATGGACAGCATGAAAACCGACTCTGGACACCGAAATGCTGATGAAGATCCCAACATTAAGAAAAACACAGAATCTTAACAACATGCACATAGCAGGATCAATTATGCTGCTCGTAAAAATAGCCAATGATTTTAATTTCCTGAGTTTTAAAGGATAGGATACTGTTTAACTATAAGTAGTCAGTTTGGCTAAAAGTGTGAGTGAGAAGTGGCAGTTTCATATCTCTGTCAAAAGGTTTCTGTACTTGTATGTAAAACCACTTTCTGCTGATTTCTTTTCAACTATTTTCAAGATGTAAAATGCGATGGTAAACCAAAATCACAAAAAAAAATTCAATTTTATTACCATCGCCATTTGCCGAAAATTACTCTCAAGTATTCAAAAAAATATGAATAATTATTAATGAAGATATAAAGTAGTAAAGTAAACCTTCCTGCGCTATATAAAGCTTTGTAATACAAATATAATATATGATAAGTATTGTAGGTGTAAAGCAACCGTGAACTGTAAAGTATAGCGCCAATGTAATATGTAAAATCTTCATTTGGTTATACTGTAATAAAGATAATCTGAAAATGCTATAAGTTTTAGCTAAGGTTCTTTATTCTAATCTCCCTAATTATAATTAAGGCTAGCAAAGTATCGAAATACTAATTTACAAAGGTATGTCGGCAACCGTCTCTATTGATTCTATTCTCAGTTTTCGAATTAGATACATAATTCTATTATTCTTTATTAGGTATGTTACCTATATGCATGCAGCATTTAAATGCTAAGTATTAACATATAATTTCTACATTTTCATCTAATACTATTAACCATTGTCTGACTATTCAAGAGCATCCTCTGTATTTTAACTCGTCTCATCGCACCTCTCGAATATCTTGGGAAAATGGGGAAAACTTATTCATGTTCGTCTGGATCAGATCCACCACAAGAGCAAAGTAATTGACATGACTATCCACATTTCCACATAACCCACAAATATAAATGCTCTTGTGCATCTTCAAAATGTAACTCTAAACTTTAGAGAATTCTAGTGGTAATCACGAAAGAGAAAACATGTCGGAGAAAGTGTCAAACTCAACGCATAGGAATAGGAACAAAGCCGTAACCTCTTCCTTGCACACATTTCCCCACATTCACAAGAAACAGCAGCAGTACCAGAACCAGTGCCAGAACCAGAAGAAGAAGAATCAGAAGACACTTGAGGAGAACTGTTGTGTACCTGAGCGAGATGGTGGTGGTGGTGGTGGCAAAGGACGTAGAAGAGCAAAATGTAGAGAACTAGGTGGGTGTGTATACACTATACATCATACTGTTAACAGATACCTATGCATATTGTGCACACAAATGTGATCCATATTATTCCATATCCATAATAATATTCGTCCTCATATACTCCATAAACTCCATATACATAGTGTGCAGTAAAGTGTGTGCAATGATCTGTGTGTACTCTTTTATTCCGTGATTACATGTTCCAAGTTCCTATACATTATGATGAATAGGATGAGATGATAGGTAAATGTTTAGGTAGCAGGAGTCTTTAAGTGTAAAGTGTTGGATGGAGTGTCTTGTTAAATGCACAAAACATTTTGGGTGTATCACGTCAGTTTGTATGCACAATTATAGATTATTATCAGGAGGAGAATCTGATTTGTCTCATTGCTGAGTTTATTGGGTGTAGCCCTGTGCTGGTTTGTGATTTATTTGGGCATCCTCGGGACTTAATTAAAATTTTCCAGGCGTGAATAACGGTAATAGTCTTAACGGAGTTAAAATGGCAGCCGGAGACGATGCAAAGTTTGGCGTTAGCATTCCCGAGGACATTGAGAAAGGAGGTAATAATGTGCTTTCTCTGTTTAATAATTCATAATTTTTGGAAAGAGTTTGGGAAGGAATGACAGTTTTGGCGATTTGCTTGATATATTATTACAGATTTTATGGCGCTGACCAGTCTCCTTCAGCAGAAGGCTAATGATGTTAGGACGCAACGTGTCAACTGGCAGTCGTATCTCCAGTATGTCGTATAAGATGTTAACGGTGATATATATATCCGAGCTCACGAGAGTTTCGGGATAGTTTTCCCCACTTTTTGAATGTGGTTTGTGATTATTTGTAGGTGTCAAATGATATCCCAAGAGGATTACAACTTTATTGTGGCATTTGATGGAGCAGCTGGGAGGGCTAGAGATCAACTACTGGAGGAGCAAAGACATCAGTGTGCCAAAACATTTTTGAATTTAATGGGACATGTCTCGAAAGATCAAACTATTTATTACATTCTTGTAATCATCGACGAGATGCTTTCGGTAAGTGTTTGGTGCACACAGTCACCGTACGTTATAGACTTTTTTTGGTTTCTCCTCGGCAAAATAAACAATTTTGTTGTGTTTGGTTATATTGCAGGAAGATAAAAATCGCGTCGAGATATTCAAGGAGTATGCCAGAAAGAAGAAGGAGTCTGTGTGGGCTCCCTTTCTCAACATGTTAAATAGGCAAGACGGATTCATCACTAATATGACTTCAAGGATCTTGGCGAAGATGGCTTGCTGGAGTAGAGAGTTGATGGATGGCTCTGATTTGCATTTTTACTTGACTTGGCTTAAGGATCAACTGCGAATTCCTGTAAGTCTGTAAAGTCTATATATATACTATATACCATAGGTTTTGTGTTCATTGTGTGTTACTACTAATGATTCACTTCTTCTTGTAATTTCTAGGAAAATGAATACATCCAGTCGGTTGCGCGTTGTCTCCAGATGATGCTTAGAACTGATGAATACCGTTATGCATTCGTTGCTGTAGACGGAATCTCCACTCTCGTTTCCGTTTTGTCAGGCAGACACAACTTCCAAATTCAGTATCAACTGGTGTTTTGCTTGTGGGTTCTAACATTTAACCCCACTTTGGCCGAAAAAATGAACAAGTAGGAAACACGAAAAGAAAAATCAATACGATTTCATGTCATTATACGGTTACAAATTTTTACAGGATTTGCATCGTTGTAAATTCTAGGTTCAACGCGATTCCAATCTTAGCCGACATTCTGAGCGACAGTGTGAAAGAAAAGGTTACCAGAATTGTGGTAGCAGTGTTCCGAAATCTAATTGAAAAGCCGGAGGATACACAAATCTGCAAAGAGCACTGTATTGCAATGGTCCAATCAAAGGTTTTGAAGCACTTGGATATCTTGCTTCAGAGGAAGTTTGAAGATGAAGACATTCAAGCGGATATCACGTTCTTGAGTGAAAAACTTCAGGAATCAATTGTGGATTTGAGCTCATTTGACGAATACGGCACTGAAGTGAAATCTGGAAGGTTGGAGTGGTCACCAGTACACAGATCTGAGAAATTCTGGCGTGAGAATGCGGGTCGGCTCACTGAAAAGAATTATGAGCTGTTGAAAATCCTTATTCACATTCTTGAAAGCTCCAAGGATCCTCTTGTTTTGAGCGTTGCCTGCTATGATATCGGAGAATTTGTAAGGCACTACCCCAGGGGAAAGACGTGAGTTGTTGTTATCGCTGTTACCATATTTAGGGCAGAATTGTCATCACCAGTGACATCAACTTTGAATATTACTCTTTCAGAATAATTGAGCAGCTGGGTGGTAAGCAGGTTGTGATGGGTCTTCTCGCTCATCAAGACTCAAATGTCCGTTATGAAGCCCTTCTCTCTGTTCAAAAATTGATGGTCCACAACTGGTAAGGAAATATGTTCAATATAACAATCAGTTCAGTGCAATCCGCAACTTTTCTCAAACTTAATTTTTCATATTACTACAGGGAGTACTTAGGGAAGAAGCTTGAACAAGAAACTAACAAGGTGCCAGCGAAAGCATCAGCGTAAGTGGAGCCAGATATTATTCGGAATAGATTTATCATTCTTATCACTTCAGAGATCGGATCGGAATTGCATGAATCATATATATTTAGATATTTTCATTTGGTGATTCAGTGAAAAGTTACTTACTTACTATGAATCACCCATTCCAAAGCTACTAATGTACAATCAGTTAGAATTTCGTCAGATATAATAGCGTAGTCTAGTGTGTCAACCAAAGTAATAAGGTAGCTAATTTCATTTTTTGTCAATGAATCGGACTTTATCATCCCCTTATCCACATGCCGAAAACATTAATGTCTAAATAGTCTGTAGTAAAACGCGGTTCTATTGTGATATGAATACTTAGATATATATATATACAAAGACGTTTATTTACGGGTGGGGAGTTATTATTAGTCATGTGTAGTTTGAAATCTTTCATGGAAAGTAGATCTAGTCTTGAAATAAAATGAAAAAGTCAAATATTAATTGTTTTCAGGCTTACAAGTTTTTTACTTCGTTTTTTCATTACATCGCGAGTAACAATGAATATTATTACAATTATTGTATTGTTAGTAAATACTAACAGGAACTTTGTCGACAGGCATTATACAACTATTTATATAGTGTTAAGAATACTTTTAAAACAAAAGTTGGAAATTGGGAAAAGTATTAAGTGTATACGATATAATACGCTCTATCACGTTTGACTAGTAACAATTCGATGCAATACACAATTAGAACGGAAATAACACGACGATCACTTTCTCAAAATCAGTAAGGTATTTTCTATGGAAAAATGGAATGTTAAAGTTGCAAAACATAATAAGTAAAATATGAAGTAAATCAGTTGCATTTTGCAGTCAGTTAGTTGCTATTAAGTTAGTGTAAATTCTTCAACAAAACAATCAATATTGCACACGACTGCAGCCGCCGCAGTTAGTTATCAGTAGTACCACCATAAGTAGGCTTGCCGACTTGAGTAACAATTTATACAGTCCATAATTATTATATTATATCGTTGATCATTCCGACGGTTTTGCATACTTTTATATAGGCGAGTTGCGATATGAATAGTTTGACATATTATTACAGTTGTTTTCTGGGTATAGGCTATACACTTTATGCACACTCATAGCTATTTTATATATGTATATATTTCCACTTGTAATGGGCAGCGTCTCTAATTATGTTTTGATGCGTCTAGGAGGTTTTAAAATGCCATTTCTATGTGGACCGGCTCCATTTCCTGAGATCTTTTTAAAACCATTCTTCGGCTTGTTGGGTCGTTTGGTTTCAAATAGGATATCAGAATCAGAGTCATCAGACTCACCGTCGTCGTCATCTGTGGAAGTTCGAAGATTAAAAGACGCGTTAAAATATAAAACAAAATTTTCATTAAGTTATAATGGCCTATTTGAAAAGAAAGTAGTAGCACAAACCTTTTGCTTCAAGCTCAATCTCTTCATCGTCATCCAGTAATGTGTACTGCTTCTTGTGAGCGTGGTGCCTCTTTCCATTACTCTCCCTTCCAGTGGGACTTCCTAGCTTTCCATTAATATTTTCCTTGAGAGTACGAAAGTTCCTTCGGAAAATGAAGACTAGGCTCCAGAATAAAGCAACTACCATCATTACAAGGAGGCACGTCACAACTCCAACGTAGATTTTACTCCAGTCTGTATAATCACCACACCACATATAAATGAACGTAGCACTTGAGCACATTATTTTAATAATACTATAGCTATACATAGCAAATAGTTAGTCATTTACCGCAGTTTCTCTCTCCATTCCCATATCTCCTCTTCAACACGTTTTCCATCCAGAATGCGTTACAAAGGCATTCTCTACCGGAGGGTAAGTCTTGGCACACCCCATGTCCCGAACAGTTATCTAGACATAGAACGGTGTCCACTGACACAATAGGAAATTGGAGAAGACCATCATCCTGATGAATCTTTTGGCGAAGCTGAGTTGCGATTTGAGATCCATCAAGAATACCACCATTTTCATTTTGTCCGTACAGGATTAGCACGACATTATCTGTTAAATGCAGCAGCACCCATTAACATTAAATTATCGTATCTTTCTCATATATAAAATACAAAGGAATAAAGGACACGGGGTGTCTTTTAGATTAGTTACCAGTATGAAGCTGTGATCGCATGTGACTTAAAATAAGTTTTACATCATGAAGCAATAATGTCATCTGTTGAACTATTTTGTCTCTATCTGATGTAGATAAAGTGTACATTCGGACGTCCAGGATAATTTCTAGTAAATCTTTTGTGTGAACATCTAAAAAATGAAACAAACAACTCATTTTATACACCACAACCGCATCTTTTATATATTGACTACTGAGGGGTCATTAGCTTGCTATGTTATATACCTTCCTTCACCGTCAAAGTTACTACATCTTCATCGCTTAATCCTTGCTCATCTTTTACAGTCAGCTTAAAAACGTATTTTCCAGCTACCAAATCTGTAAGCTGGAGAGGACAGAAAGAACCACACAGATTAATTTTTAGATTTTAATGGAATGGCAGGCAGATATGCAGATTTATGAATTACTAGTACTACTTTATTCTGGCAATACCTGAAGGACTGGACTGGTCGCCGAAGGCTCCAAAATAGTCCCAGCTGCTAATGATTCTGGCTGCCTTTCCCATTGCCACTCTGCAATTTTTACATCGTCTTTGGATCCGGATCCGTTTAGCTTTACTAATGTGAATGGCAAAGTAACCACTTTGTCTCCTCCAGCATTTGCTTTTGGTGGATCATTATTTCCTAAAGTGGCAAACCCGTTAACAATATAAGCCTTTCCCCTCTAACTTTTCTACACATTGCATTGCAACAATGTAAACTACATAATGTACAAACTTACGTTGCATCACGATTACTTTCACGCTACTCTTATTAGTCAGTTTCGCCTCGTCCTCGATTTCCACTTGAAATTCGTATTCACCCTTGGTTAAACCAGTCACGTTAGCTTTTGCTATGTCGGTCAGAGAAGTTATGGATGTGTTTGATGGACCCCTTTTCAACAAAAACCGTTCCATAATATTTGCAAATAATACGAAGTCACAAAATTGGAAATGCGTAGGTGGACCTTGCGATATTTTTTTTTATTACGTACTTGATTTGTGTCCATGTATATTTTAAAATTTTGCTGCTGTCTGAACTGCTCCCGGAGGCATCCAAAATCGCCCAGTTTTGCGGTAAAGCTATTGTTTGCTCAGATCCAGCATTGGCTGCGTACGACGTATAGTGATTATTAAATATAAATTACTATAACATAATAAACTCCGGTAAAGAACACAAAACTCTGTCGCATTTAACTACGTACCTTTCGGAGGATTTCCTGTCGGTGGCTTAACTATGACATGTACTGTGGAAGTTGCACTTTGTCCTGCCTCATCAGTTACTTTCAGTTCAAATTGATATAGGCCAACTTGAAGATGAGACAATTTAAGGTATGGAGTGTGTGTATCCTAAATTCATTCCGCATAATGTCCACTCAATTCATCAATTTTTTTTACAAATAATTATCCTCTAAACATGCAATAATATATACCAACCTGCATGTCAACTGCTCGATTCAAATCCCCCGTCGCCTTCCATTCCCACTCCACTATTTTCTTGTCATCTGTACTCGCGTTTCCATTAAGCGTAACTTCCGACTGGGGCAAGTATATTACAATGTCTTTCCCAGCGTTGGCTGTCGGCGGATAATCAGTTTCCTTTATGACTGTTATATTTGCTGTCGTGAAATTTTTGGTGTGTTCCGAATCCTCCACTGTCAATTTAAAGGTGTAATTGCCAGGCGTGAGGTTTTCCACCTGGAGGGTTGTCGAATTTACTGCCTTTGTCGGATTAAAAACATATTCAATTGGGCCCTTTTGAAGCTCCCATTTGTAGGAAATGATCTTGTCGTCGTCAGTAGAGAGACTGGCATCAAGGACAGCACTTTTTGTTGGCAAGTGTATTGTCTGGTCTGAGGGTGAGATCACAGCTAGTGGTGCATGGTTTAAACGCTTTTCTGGAAACAAAATTAGAACTGGGCGTTAGTATGGCTTGTAGGTTTTGTGAATCAGAGGAACGGAAATATCAAAAAAGTCACCTGCAAAAACATCAATTGTTGCATTTGCGGAGCCATTTGCTTCCGCACTTTTAATAGAAACTTCGAAAATATAGGTTCCTTGCTTGAGTCCCATTAAGTGGAGTTGTTGTGTAGTCTGTCCTTCCATCAGAGCAGAATCTTCAGTTGGATGTGATATCAGCGTCCACTTGTACGAGTAAGGTTGATCTGATTAGTAATAATAAATGTATGATTAATTCTTTCTACTGCTGCAATCTGAATTTCGAAAACAATATTATGTGATTGCTTCTCATACCTGGTGGAGCTTCTGGGACCGCGTATGCAAATAAGGATACTTCATTGATTGGTAAAGAGACGTTTTTCGACACGACGGAAACAGCGAGAGTTTTGATAGTCTTGGGAGTAGTGGATGTTGATGGAGATACTGTTGTAATTTCTATAAAAAACAAATTTTTATGAGTATTTTTTTGCAATTTTTTGCCTTGTCGTTTCTAGAGAATGTTTCGTTAAGATTTTTACCAGGTTCAATGTCATCCGTCGTGACACCAATGGCTTCACAAGAGTCATCCCCAGTGGAAGTACTAAGAACAAACCCGTCGAGACACTTACAAACTCCATTTCTGGATTTGGTATTCACAGGTACACACTCCTGATTGGTTTTGCAGCGGTTCCCGACGCCTACCTCGCAGGTAATATTGGTAATTGTGGAACTACGGGGAGAAGGACTTGTTGGCACTCGAACTGAAATCATGCTCACGTTGTGCATAAGCATGTTTGCAGTTACTTTTGACGGGACACAGGCCGCATCACTTTTGCAGGCGAGCTGAAATGGCATAATTAAAACGGACATTTAATTTCCTGCTACTGAAATATACAGATTCCATTTTTGGATTATCAAACTTGTCTGATTGACATCAGTCAGCCTCACCAAGTAACATTGCGAATCCACCATAAAAGCTAGATTACAGTCTGTGGAATTAAGACAGCATTGTCGGGCACACTCTTCCGGGGTTTTGGCATTGTCTCCGGCAGCATACGTCCCAGCGTTTTTGTTATCTCGGGGGTAATAGTCTTTCAAAATGGTGGGCTGGAGTTCCGGACATGTCTTGGAAATCTCCTCTTGAAGTTTTGCACTAATTGTGCAGTCTACGCATATAACACACATTTGTGTCATCATCATGATTGTTGCATAAAGCATACCTAGATTCTAAATATTTATTCATTAGTTCATTCATCTACGTCTGTAAGTCCATGTACCTGTGCAATTCGGTGGTTCGGTGGAAACCGGAGCGGGTTGATCTGCACCGCCGGGGGTCTTGTCACTTTGTCCATCCCCATCAATACCGGATAACACGGAGGACAAAATGCAAATCCATAGTAAGACTTTGAACACGCCGCACGTAGGAGGAGGACGAGATCTTTGGCAAAATACTCCGGTAATGACTAGCATTGCGAGCTACAAGACTTTGTTGTAAAAACTTCTCGAATATGTAAAAACGAGCTGTTTATGGTTATTAGCAAACCAGTGAAACCTCACGTGGACACTTGTCCCAAATTTACATTTAGGAGGATAATATTTTACAAGTTGGCATTGGCAAGCATATAATGTGGTGTAAAGTGAGCTCCTCCTGATTATTGGAGAAACATTGTGTCACCATATTTTAAGATTTTCTTACATGCGATGTTAACACTCAAAAGTATTAGCTTCCATTTCAAACTATATGGCACATTTACATACTTCTATGTCACTCTTTTTCCTTTTTACAATAAAAAACAAATTTACTCCAGCAGGAAAATATGCATAATGCCGGAAATCGTATATTATTATTCTCCAAATATTCACAACCGTGGTCTCGGACGATTAAATTATATCACGTTGGATGGACTACGTGTAGTAATTTTGTAAGATGCACAAAAACATCACTAATAAATATTACGAAATTTAACTCTGGTAAAAGTGGTAAACAAACAACGAAATGCGAAAAACATCTATACTGTCATAAGTGCGGATTAAAGGGAAAATATATGGCTTTGACTTCTTTGTGCTTAAAAAAACCACTAAGGCTCTGGCTGGCTGTATAATCAAATGATTTATTAAAGTTAAACGTGTGTGATAGTTTAACACGCATTTACACCACGGGAATGCATGACTTATATAATATTAAGGGGTTTAATTGGAAAACTTTTTGTGGTGCATGTTAGCTTGTAAAAAAAGTTTTGGCTCACATGTTAATGACATAGTTCTCTATCCATGTACCCAACCATTATTATTACAGCAAAGGTGGTGGTGGTGGTGGTGTAGATGGTATATCAGCAGAATTTGGTGTTCTACTTGGATTTTAAGTCATCTGTGGCCCATATGCATGCAGAAATACATCTGGCTTTTTGGGATTGTGTCCAATGGGAAAATTATATAATGATGAGTATGGAGTATTATGAGAGTATACTCATACTCCAAAATAATGCTTTTGCCATTCACTACTGGGCTGCTGTTGTATAGTATGTTTTCCACTCTTCTCCTTGATAGTTGATATTTGAAAGCCAAGGCATGTGAGCGAATAATATATATAGAGAATCCGTATAGCTGTACCTTGCCGAGTGTAACCCTTATATGATGTGTGCACTGCTAAATGTTGGACGTAGATAATGTATCTATGTGGAAGTGGAATATTGATGCAAACTTAATGGCCAATGCACAATAGACACATGCCTGTGAAATGTGTAAAATTCTTAATAAAATTGGTGGTGTTTGTTAAATACCTACTTATTATGAGCTATGCCCCATGAATTAAAGAACTCTGCAATGTGCACTTCTTATGCTGTTACTATTACAATGCTGCACTAAGAATAATTGAATATGTACATGTGTGTTTCATAGAAAAATGCATTTTACAATTTTGATATCGTGAATATTTCAACTTCAACGCTTTCTTTGTTTGCGATATAGCATCATGATAAAGCATAATATAAATCATGAAAGACAGTTTGAAAAAATCCGTTACAAGCATTGCATTTGCATCACGGTTGATATAAACACGTGGTCGTGGTGTATGTAATACTGAAACGCTATGTATCGACATCAACGTTTCTCCAGATATGTTACACAACACGCGTTATTTATGTGCAAATATAATTATCTATTCTACGCGAAAGCCATATTCGGCAAAAACGCGACGAGAGTGCAGTACTCAAACCATTTCCTGTCTAATCTGTCATGAATCATATACTCCAACTGTGAATCATGAATATGTGAGGGCTGACACATTCAATCAGTTGAGTACGGACGGAGTATGTATTATCAGACCTTGTTGCATATTTGCAATCCCACTTACCCCACCCCACACATGAAGTCTTTAAAAGGTATGAAAACAAAGGATCAGTGGAAACTAGTTAATTGCGTTTATAAATGACAGCAGACTTCATACAACATAGCATATCATGATCCATGACTAAAATTTTGAATGCTTATGACAATCGAGTCTCTTGGTCTGCAGCTTTGATTCTTTTGGTCACATCATTCGCATAATATTTATCATTTCGTTTAATTATAGATATTCATCACTTCATCATATATTTACATCGGAGGAATTCCTATGGACTAGGATTCCGTAGCTGTAGGATAAAGAGAGGGGCAAGGTGTGAATACTGAAGCGCAAGTATCTTTTAAACAAGACTATCCAGATCCCAAGAGAGAGTACAAAAAAGTACAGAGCTTCGTCTATTTCCATTCCAATACACTGAAGTGATATTATGTACATAAAAGAAACCCCATCAAAACAAATAAAATACTCTGGGAGTGAATCACCGCACTCCATCGGAGATCCAACGACCGATGACCCTGATCTGATTGCTTGTGTAATAATCTTAAAAGAAATCTACTCCACACTACTGCTCACCACCCATACCGATACACATAAATCTCAAACGAAGCATCTTTTTCTTCTGTGTCTTCAACTGAAAACATGGAACACAAGCCAATACCAACAACAATATACTCTCAATAGATATGACAAATGTGTAATTTTACATTCTTTCATAAATCACTATACAGCCCAATTCCAAGACATTCTCAGGGTTCTTACAAGGTTCTTATGCGCAAATTAGAATTTCACACGAATTAAAGGGGGGACATAATGGAAATGGAAACTTGTTGACAAGTGACAATAAGTTTGTGTGTTTTCCGCGAGTCGATACTTATGTCACTTGTTGCACATACTCGAGTTCCTCCGTTTGAAGTTCATCAGGATGAGTGCAAAGTGCTCGACGGTAATAATGATGGCAGCTAGAGTTCAACAGTATTCCAGTGGGACTATAATGCAGATACTTAATAACTGTTAAAAATATAAGCGTAATCACTTATAAGGAAAGATTTCTAAAGGGCAGCAAAAATGTTGAAAAAGAAGGCATCTTCCAAGTCTTTTCACGTTCGCGTGACGTCGATGGACGCTGAGCTGGAATTTGATTTGCAGGTAAAAATTTCTCTACAGTCTGCATATATATTTGGCAGGCTGATAAATTGTAGGGATTAATTGAAATAATTATTATTGTTTCTTCAACTGTTTGTACGTGTTTTAGTGGAAGGCAATGGGAAGAGACTTATTTGATCTCATATGTAGAACAATAGGATTGCGAGAGACCTGGTATTTTGGTTTGCAATATGAGGATTGCAAGGGAAACATAACGTGGTTAAAAATGGATAAAAAAGGTTTGTTTCTGTGAAACAAAAAATTAAGTGAATGCCATACAGCAGTCGGATCCTTTAGTTTTTAACAATCCCATTAATTTTTCCGTTGTAGTTCGAGACCAACATTTGCCAAAAGAGGAACCCGTGCTTTTTACGTTTCTTGCAAAATTCTACCCCGAAGACGTTGCAGAAGAGTTGGTCCAAGATATCACCCAGCACCTCTTCTTTCTTCAAGTGAAACAGGCTATTTTAAATATGGACATATACTGCCCACCGGAAGCTTCCGTGTTATTGGCTTCCTATGCTGTTCAAGCAAAGGTAACCTCCTACGTCCGATATTTGATCCATAATTTGTGGGGAGATACTCGTAATCAATTACATGTTGGGTGTCTGTCTGTTTCCAGTACGGAGATTACGATGAACAAACATATACTCCTGGAATGCTCTCCTCTGAAGATCTTCTCCCCCAAAGGGTAATCGACCAATACCAAATGACATCCGAGATGTGGGAGGAAAGGATAAAGGTTTGGTATGCGGATCACCGTGGAATGTCACGAGATGAGTCAGAAATGGAGTACTTAAAAATTACCCAAGATCTGGACATGTACGGAGTAAATTATTTTCCAATTACGGTATGACCATAGTTGTCACAAAAGTTGCAAGCATTAATATTGGGGATATTTATTAGTAAACCTGAGAGTAACAATGAATTAATCGGGTTAAAAATGTATTTATATGAATTTAGAATAAAAAAGACAGTGAACTTTGGCTTGGGGTAACTGCTCTGGGGCTTAACATTTACGAGAAAGAGAACAAACTAACCCCGAAAATTAGCTTTCCCTGGTCGGAGATTAGGAATATCAGTTTTGACGACAAAAAATTTACAATTAAACCTGTTGACAAATCATCCCCGAATTTTATTTTCTTCTCGCAAAAACTCAGAATGAATAAACTTATTTTGGAACTTTGTATTGGGAATCATGATCTATTCATGAGGAGACGAAGACCGGATCCAATGGACCTTCAGCAAATGAAGACGCAGGCTAAGGAGGAAAAATTAAGGTAGGCAATAGGCAATACATTGCAAGGTGGCTAATGTGAAATAGGGATATAATCCATTAATTAAATCTGTAGACGACAAATCGAGCGGAGCAAGTTAGCCAGGGAAAAACAACTGAGGGAACAGGCGGAAAGGGAGAAAGCAATTTTGGAGCAGAAATTGTTGGAGTATCAGGAAGAGATTCGATTAGCAAAGGAAGCTTTGGTAATTCATAAGTAAATTTTGGTATCAGGCTTGCCAAGAGTCAATTATCGCAAAATAATTACAAGTTTTACATTTGATTGGCACAATTCTTAGATTCGTTCGGAAGAGGCAGCGGAACTGTTAGCAGAAAAATCTCGAATAGCAGAAGAGGAAGCATCGTTACTTAACCAAAAGGCATCTGAGGCGGAGCATGAGGCTGAAAGAATTAGACAAACAGCTATTAAGGTCTGACCCTGATCCTATTTATATTTAAACACTAACATGTTTCAGCATCCAATTCTGAGCTAATTAATTATTGAAATCCTGCAGACGGAAGAAGAAAAGATACTGATGGAACAAAAAATGAGGGAAACAGAGCAAATTGTCGCGAGAATCATGGCAGAGTCGGACACCCGAACGCTGGAAGCGGACCGACTAAAGAATGAACTTTTGAAAGCGAGATTAGCAGAAAAGGATGCAAAGGAGAAGTTACTCCAATTCCTGTCCCAACCGGCTCTCGACAATCCTGCTTTACTACAAATGAGCGTAAGATGAAGCCATTCGTTATCTGTGCTCTCTCTCTCTACTACAAAAATATAACAACAAATTGTCCACATTGATGTGTAGGAGCAACTCACTAATATCCATACCTAAGGATAATCCAAATTCTTTGTGCTATTCTGTGTTTTCCCCGTTTGTGTGCTTTCCGTACTAAAGCTGCTCACCTTGGTGTTGCTTTCATCTTCTACTGTTGTGTGCTGATTCAACTCATCTAAAATGTGCTATACTTGTGTAATACCCATATGGGGTGTGATACTTCTCTCTCTATGTTCTTTACATGTGCTCTAATGTAATATTAAAGTACAAATCATGTCAAATTTTTAATATAATCCATTAATCCCTTTACCAAATCGAAACAGCTCATGCCGCCCCTGTCATTGCCACAACATCCTCAAATCACACTCCCACCTCCGGCATCCTCAGCGACAGTAGCCAACATCCCAATCCCGGCAACTCCCCCTCAAAGGCACCTGCAGACAGAGAAACCTGCTGCAGATCTGCCGGCAATGAAAGATCTAACTAATGGGGATCTCTCGCTAGCAAACTCGCTCTCTCTGGCCCTAACAAACGGGGCGGATATGGATCCGATAACTTTGGAAATTGAAAAGGAGCGCATTGAATACTTAGAAAAGAGCAAAAATTTGCAGCATCAGTTGAAGGATTTGAAATCGGAAATTGAAAAGTTAAAGTTGGAGGAGAAGCAGACTCAGTACGATATTATTCATCAAGAGCAAGTCATGTCGGGAGAAAATAAGTACTCCACCTTGCGAAAGGTACTTAATTACTCCACCAAACATTTTATCAGATCTCTACTTAAATTAAATGCATAGGTATGCATATAATAACCATAATTATGATGATTGCCTCTTTCAGATCAAGTCAGGATCAACTAAGTCACGAGTTGCATTTTTCGAAGAACTCTAAAAAAAAAAACTGTTGTCAAAACTTCTTTCGTTATCATCAGTTCAGTTTAATTAATTATTATAATTGCCATAAAGTTATAACATGTCATAAAAATGTTTGCCATTTGTGCCTTTTAGAAGAAGGGTGGTCATAAATAGCGTGACGTTAATTTATTTAGAGAGATTTTATGTGGTGTTAATTGACGTTGACAATTTTACTCGTAGGAAAGACACGGAATATCATATATATTATATAATATGCTATATTCATTATTACAACATTATTATTTAATTATTTAATTTAACATAGAACTTAACTCTTACAATTTGATCGTGCAATGTCATCATAAAAACGTAAAACGTTATATAGTGTTTAGTATTATTATATGGACTACTTGTTGTGCGTATACGCGAATGAATGACACGAATAAAGTTATTGAATTTTGTCCAAAAATAGGTGCAATTTTTATGTAATTTCTTCATTCTAAGCACCAAGTGCTTCGCCTTTTTGCCCCAAATCAGAAGCAGCTCTGTAGCGGGTGTGGTGGCAGGCAGGCTATGTTTGGAGTTGGAGCTGGAGTTGGAGCAACAAAAAGGTCGTAATCGTACACGATTATTATTTGATGAAGTAATATGAGTTTTGCACTTTGCGCTAGAGAACTTGGATTATATAATTAATTGGTTAGATAGTTAGATGACAGCGTTGATTTCGAAAAGTGAGTGAAAATTTCGGAAATATTGGAATTGGACGCCAAGTTGGAGTGTGCGAGCTAAATAAAGGTGAAAGAGCCAAGAGAGAGAGAGTCCGTCTACCACGGGAATCGGCCAGGAGCAAGTTGCAAGTGGTCTGCTGAAAGGAGAAGGTTGAAGTTCATCATTTTCGAAGCAGTCCAATGAAATACGTGAGTTAATTAACACATTCATTGTGGTTGTATTATGAATTTATTCCAAAGGCTTTAAAGGGATTTTAAAGTGTGTGGATGTCTTCATTAATCGTGGTCGGTCGTCGGTGTCGGCAGTGTAAATCATCCATTCAAATAAGCATTATAAAAACCCGAGCATGTTAATTATAATTGGCAGTTTTATAGCATATTATTATTATTTCATATTGTGGAGATTTCGTGTCTGTCATGAGGGATGAAATATGAGATAAGTTCATGGTGGCGGCCGGGTTCATCATGGTCATGCATAACAAAGAGTGTTTTTTTTGCAATATTTGATTGGCATTTTGACATGACGGTTGTGTCCTTTCAGTACAATTTGGGAACGTGTTCGAAACCATGCGGTATACTGAAATGGCGAGGGCTGACAATCATGTTGGATTGCTCACTTGACATTTCTACCGTTTTGAATTATTTGCCATTGCCACTGGCAGGTAATTCTAAGTTCACGTCAGCCCCACACTTTCAAAATTACAGGAGCTCTGCGGAAGGGGTATGTCGCAATTATACTGCTTGTAAGAAATGTAGAAAAGAAGTAAACTCGTGGACAAATGTTATTTTATGTAACCAGTTGTTTTTCTTTTTTTATAAACCTTTCCAGGAATTGTGTGAACTGAACAATGTTGTATTAGTAGATTCCACCCCGCTATTTGGAGTTCCTTATGAATCCTCTATTGATATATCTGAAATTGATGTGATACTCGTGTCCAATTCATCATCGATTCTGGCCTTACCATTTTTCACTGAAAATCCTGACTTTCATGGAACCATTTATGCCACCGAGCCAACAATCAATATTGGCAAGTTTTTCATGGAAGAGCTGGTGGAATTTGTGCAAGCAGTTCCGAAACCGAAGTCACCCAAATCTGCTTCCAAGTGGGAGAATGTTTTTAAGCAGTTAGACCCTTCACTTAACTTTCCTTGTAAGATTGGGGACTCGTGTTTTAACCGTAATTTAAAGGAGATTTACAGCAAGAAAGCGATTAGTGATGCTTTGCTAAAAGTTCGAGCTGTTGGTTTCAATGAAAACACGGTAAGCGGTTATTTGGTTATTTTCTATTAAAACTATTACAGGCCTACTGATCAGTTTCAGTTTTACTAATTAAATATCTCTTTTGGATGGCTGCTTTACAGGATGTGTTTGGGAAAGTTGTGGCTACAGCTGTGAGTTCTGGCTTTTCTTTGGGGAGTTGTAACTGGATTTTGAAATCAGAAAATCAAAAAGTGGTTTACGTGACATCTTCCTCCACCTTAACTACACATCCAAGGTAAGGTGATTGGAATGATTTATGGCGTGATTAAAATGATATATTTACATGCATGATAATCAGCAATTTTGTGTAATGTTTAAAGTCCTATGGAACAGTCATCTTTGAAGGATGCAGACATCTTTATTTTAACGGGCTTGACACGAGCACCTCTACATAACCCAGATGCGATGATGGGAGAAATTTGTATGGCTGTTGTACACACTTTAAGAAATGGGGGTAATGTACTTTTCCCTTGCTATCCCAGTGGGATAATTTATGATTTGTTTGAGTGCCTGACAAATCACTTGGAAGCACATGGATATGGAACTTACCCATTTTACTTTATATCGCCTCACGCCGAGACTTCTTTGGCGTATTCGAATATTCTTGCAGAGTGGTGAGTTAACTAATGACAAGTCTCCAAATTTGAGATCCAACCTTCAATTCATTTTATCTGAGTTTATGCTTACGGGTTGTAAAATTATTTCTTCGTAGGTTGTCAAATAATAAACAGCGAAAGGTATATCTACCAGAGGATCCTTTTCCCCACGCACAACTCGTAAAAGATAATCGTTTACGGCACTGTAAAGCCCTTCATGGAATTCCTGAGCTTCGCCAACCCTGTGTGTTATTTTGTGGCCACCCAAGTCTCAGATTCGGCGATATTACTCATCTTATAGAAACGTGGGGGTCAAATGCGAATAACTCTATAATATTTACAGGTACTTTTGTAAAGATTGTCTTTTTAATAGTCAATCCGCTACTATAATATCTAATTGTGAAACTGCTTTTTTTGTTTCCCTAAAGAGGCTGAGTTTCCATATCTGGAGTGTTTAGCGCCATTTCAACCGTTGGCAATGAAAGCGTTTTACTGCCCTATTGACACTGCTCTCAATTTCCATCAAGCCAATAAACTCATCAAGGATCTGAAGCCTGATGTTTTAATAACACACGAAGAGTATTTAACACCTCCGAGAACTTACCCTCACAGAGTTGATCTAATTGTAGACTACCCTACGGTTCAAAAATTGTCAACTGGATCTGTCATTAATTTGAAACTAAAACGTGCCGCCGCAACTGCTGTAATGGATCCAATCCTTGCTAGTGAAGTCGAGCCGACAGTACGTGATGAAAGTGGCATGATTGCGTCGACAATAACAGCAACGTTAGATAATACGAATAACAAGTACAAGCTCATAAAGGTGTGTACTCAGAACTAAAAGTTTTTAATTGACGTGTGTTATACGATGGAATGGTTGAATGGTTATTTACTTACATTTCAATGCTTGTAGCCTTCAATGGATCTTTGTGACCCCTGGAAATGTCCACCTTCCAAATATGCATGGGGCTCTCTGGATTCATCAATTGTTATGCAGAAGCTCCTCCAGGAGGGATTTAGCTCAGCTAAAATTCAACATAATGCGACTGGTTTCATAATCACCATTGTGCGAAAAATATACACTTGTAATGTCTGTAACATCATTTTTGTGGTCACTTCGTATATGGATTTTTTTGTTTTTTTAGCCAACCGATAATACGACTGTCACTGTTGAACCCAACTCCACCCACATTGTGTGCACTGGAGGCGATGGAGCAGCGAGATTGAAACTACGACGGATATTGATCTCTTGTCTAACTGAATTTTAGTATTTTGTATAGGAAAATTTCTTAAAATGTTGTATTAATTGTATTATTCGATTAAAAATAAACTCTAGATTGTCATTCAAGTTTGTGTCATTTCGTATTAATAATTTATTTCGCATTGCATTGGAATGAATGATGAGTGATGAGCTAGGCTTTTTATAGTATAATACCCTATTTCATCTTAATTCAAATGTCTTTAAATTTTCAAACTTGACTTCCAGTGAGACTACTGCCCAAAAGTATCAAGATGGCTTCGTTAACACCATGTAGATTCTTTGCTGCGGGTACATGCAGGTTTGGAAATAATTGTCGGTTTTACCATGAGCAAAGAAATCAGCAACCGGCGATGGGCACAGGTAGGTTTGCCATTTTTCAAGTTACAAAAAATTTACTTTGGGTAATTTGGGTTTAGTATTAATTAGCATAGGAATGTGTTTTTCACAGGTAATGTGTTTTTCGGAAATCGAACATTGGCTCCGCCCACTTTTCAGCCACAATCGGCGCAACTTAACCAAGCAGCATTAAATCTATCTGCGAAAACTGGTCAAACAGTGGATCAACTCGTGTAAGTAGTCGAAGTTATTATATTCACTGCTATTATGATGTTCATAAAAGGTTTTATACATTATATTTCGAATTGCTCTGACGCTGACAGTGAGCAGGTCAAGAAAGATATGCAAGAATGGCAGGGTGGGCAGATTTGGCCGTACTCTTGCTATGGACCACTTAATGGGAAGGTATGCTTGCCAGGATTTGAAGATGTGTCGCCGGAGGAACTGCGCCTTACTTTTGTTCAATGTGGAAACACCTTGCCACCGGAAATCCTCCAGCGTTTGCAACTCCAAAATCAGTTTCGACTGAACTATCAGCAATACAGCAATGAAAATCGAAGCGCAATTGTATGATTCTTACATTTATTTTTTCGTATGACACAAGTACCATTACTGTTTTGATTGTACCGCTATAAATTATTGGTTTCAGGAGCGCCTCCTTTCTTCAGATATGCCGATACCTACGTCAACTTTGCACTCCTCATTTGGAGGACTGACCACTGCAAGTCAAACACCTGCAAGTATTTTCGGTGGAGGAGTCTCAACGCAACAGCAACAACAAGCCGGAAGTATTTTCGGAGGAGGCACAGCGCAGTCGCAGCAACCTGGCGGCAGTATTTTCGGGGGAGGAGGTACTGCGCCACAGCAGCAACCTGGAGGTATTTTCGGTGGAGGAGTTACCCCACAGCAACAAGGTGCAAGTATATTTGGCAATCCTCCTGCATTTGGGGCACAATTAGGGCAACCTGCTGGTGCTGGTTTATTTCAAAGTCAAGCTGCTCCACCTCCATCCCAAGGCCTGTTTACCCCCCAAAACCCATCTCAACCGGGATTCCCATCGACAGTTCAGCAACCCGGATTGTTCCAACAATCTAACCAGGTTTTTCAAGGTCAGGGATCACAGCCAGCTTCCCATGTTTTTCAGCAGCCTAACCAACCTGGGCTATTTAACCAAGCAGCAGCTCCTCCAAGCGTGTCCACGTCTCACCCAAGCTTCTTTCACACGTCTCCGCCCGTTCAAACTCAGCCTACTCCGGGCCAGTTCCAGCATTCTCAAGCTCAACAACAGCAACCAGCGTCTATTTTCCCTACGAATCCTCAACAAGGAGCAGTTTTTCCACCGGGTAGTGGTAACATATTTGGAGGAAATCCTGTTTCACAAGTGGCTACCAATTCAAGTATCTTCGGGGGATCGACAGCACAATTTGCTACTCCCCAGCAACCCGGTCTACTTCAGCCAGGAACAGCCGGTCCAGGCACTCAAAAATTTATTTATTCTGCAGAATCAGAACTTGCACCCGAAGAATTGGAAGCATTCCGAGCTGTGGAATTTACAATAGATTCTCTTCCAGTAAACTTACCTCCACAATCCGCTTGTATATAATACTAATATCACTGGGGTGTTTCGAAAAGTCTTAGATTAAGCGAAATTGCATGGAAAAAATTTTAATTGTCATTGCATCAAAAGTCAAGTTAACAACATGGGGTAGCAACTGGATGATGGAGATGTAGTCCAAGGATTGGGTGGATGCTGTTACTCAAAAATCTATTACTAACGAAGGCCAACAAGAAAGCTTGGATTTCGAGAGTTATAATATATAACGGGTGTATTTGTCGACATATCAAAGAATGATTATACATCATGTGTTCTCTTATATAGATTTTATAAAATTGCTTAGTGGTGCATGTCACCTATTGTTAATATTTATGTATTTTAAAGTACATAATACTATTCATCGGTCATTATTAGTGATACTTTAATGCTAAAACGAGAGAAGGAATAGGGCTAATATTAATGCTAATAAATGAAAGAATTTTCAACTTAAGAATGCTTTCCTTATAAGATTTATTTCTCGAATTACGTCCCTCTTGTTTTGCTGAGTCACTCGAAGGAGATGACACAATTCAAAGGAAAACAACTTCTTACGCAGGAAAACGACTAGTCATTTACGTAAACGGAGGATGTAATAAAAAAAATGCCTGTGAATCTAATTGCAAGCTTGGGGCTAGAGTTTTAGAGACTACATACATATCACTAGAAAAAACTGCGAACGCGGTGAGGCATCCCAAGCATATTGGCAGTTTTGTCAATAAACCGCAGATTTAATAAGGAAATTTCCAGTACTGAATAAACGTGAGACAGACCAAGGTATTCATTTTTCACGGATGTTACTTATCCTTTAGGTATGGTTACTTACTTACTCTCTGCTGTGAATAACAATCTCGTTTTGTAATGTGGGGATACCGTGCTATCGCAAAGATCAGAATTTTTTGCAGTAATTTCCCAGCCATTTATTGGCTCTTGGTGGGCTTTTGATGATGCTTCAAAACCTCTGCTCTGCCTGCCTCTATCGCAGTCTGCCACTTTAAAGCAGCTGAATAAAATTATCCAGAAATGGTCGTGATGTCTTCCAAAATCCATTTAACGCGTGATCTGAGGCTTTAAGTTTGCCTTGTCATGTAGTATGTTAGTATGTATGTGTCTATAAATCAACATAATGTTGGCTCACTCGGCGGAGACGGAGTTGGATGGAACCACGCTCCAAAGTTTTTGTATAAAAAGGTAATAATAATTTACTGCATAATCACTCAACTCTGAGATACTCTAGCAAGAAACACATCCAGATTTATCCTTTCTGCAGCTCTCTTGAAGTTTCTAGTTTCTTTGAAATTTCATTTGAAATTTGCATAGCAAAAAAAAGAAGAAATGAAGTCTATTGTTGCAATCATCTTGTGCGTGGCAGGATTTTTTGCCATTAGCATGGCTAACGACTTCAACGGTAACGTGTTTCAGTTTCATCGGATTTCTCTTTTAGTATTCTATTCTAGCGTAGACAAAAATGTAATTTGGTATGCTGAACAAACTCCCTGATTTGTATCTATAGGTCATCGTGCTCGACGACAATTCGGTGCTCTCCGCCCGTCCCTCGGTGGAAATGCCAACTACAATCCATACCAAGGAGGACAAGGACAGCAACCTGGATTTAATCAAGGGGGCTACAACCAGGGAGGATTTGGAGGTGGTTACAACCAGCCCGGAGGACAAGTCGGATACAACCAAGGTGGCGGGGGTGGAGGCTTCAATCAGTACAATCCTAACCCTGGACAAGGACAAGGAGGATACTTTGGTGGTAATGGTTACAACACGGGGGTTGGAGGTGGATACGATAATCAGAACCAGAACCAGTACCCAGGGGGTAATGCTGGTGGAAGCTTTGGATATGGACGTAAGCATTCATACAGCAACAATTGAATTTCAACATTTAATCATATAAAAAATACTGGTTGTGACGGTCGTGGTGTTATTGTGGTGAATCTGCAGGCTGAAAAAGGAAGCTGTGTATTGTCAAAGATTTCACGCATCTCTCTCTATACTGCTGACGCTGACAACCAGAACAGATCGGATTGGTTCACCATGTCTTCAGTCTCTATTTTTTCCTATTAATTTAAATGTGTCCTGTTATCTACCGTTTTGCAATAAAAATGCTCGCTTCATTCATGATGATTTCAACTTATAATGTATAATCCGTCAACGCACAAAAAAGTTGCCTCTTGTCACTCAGGCGAGACTCATAAAACCACGAAGGACTCATAGCAGTATAGTGAAATGACTAACGTCTATATATGAACAAAAAGCAGTGCATTATGCATGGCATACACTATAATATAATCGCATGTTATTTATTTATTTAAACTCTGCGTATTTATGCACTTATTACATACTTAGCTGCTCTAAAGCTATTCAAATAGATTGATTTTTTGGTGTTGGTTCGAAACCTTCTAAACTGACAATTATGAAACCTTGCTGTACTTTTACTCTACACGGAAACCGGGACGGAATGGATTTGGTCATAAAGAGTAGTGTCTATACCGTTTAGAAATGGCAAATGGCCACTGAACCAAGTGCGTCTCCGGTGACGTTTTATCCACAATGAACAAACGCAGAGATGCACTTTGTTGTTGTAATATATTATTGACAGCCCTTCTTGCACAACCTACCCTTTTGAAAGAAAAAGCCTCGAATTCGTTATGCAAGGGAATATGTAACGAAATCCCTGCGAGCATTTTGTTGTTACTTAAAACGCGAAAGCGAGATATGAGCTTTTATAATGCAGAAACGTCATCGGGGTCAATGAAAAAGAAAAAAATATGCTTATTCATTGGAGACAGTTTCCCTGTAACTCAAATCTCAAATGTTATAAAATGATTTACTTTTTATGCAGTCCAGTTGCAGCAGCTACGCATCCTGTGCTCTATGTTTAAAAAAATTTGGAGACAGTTTCCCTGTAACTCAAATCTCAAATGTTATAAAATGATTTACTTTTTATGCAGTCCAGTTGCAGCAGCTACGCATCCTGTGCTCTGTTTTAAAAAACTACTCTATAATAAATTGAAAATTGTAACTCTACAAAACTTTAGTACAAGGCACTTGTGATAAAAATCAATCTCCATGTTCTGAATGGGAAATAAGTGCAAATTGCAAAATGAGGCATTTTTGGATCCTGTGTCTAGCATTTGGGAATACTTCTTCATTTCGTAATAATTTAGTCAAAATTGTTAAACCTACACTGATAAAAAAAATCTCAAAATGTTAAGGATTTTGAATAAATATGTGATCTATTGAAAATTGCTAGTAATTAGATGGCCATGGTCCTTATATTACCCTGGACTCACTGGACTGCCGGGGACCGCTACGACTTCGACCGCAACGGCAGCGGTTGCAGGGACCGGGACGTTAAATTATGGATTCCTTAGGCCCAG
The DNA here is from genome assembly GCA_036850665.1 of Dicranocentrus wangi. Lineage (NCBI taxonomy): Eukaryota > Metazoa > Arthropoda > Collembola > Entomobryomorpha > Entomobryidae > Dicranocentrus > Dicranocentrus wangi. Next base: position 45,929 of record JAANSN010000115.1, on the reverse strand, counting down.
CCTGATTGTTCAACTACCACCGACGACAACGTTGGCCACAACAACTAGCACTACTACTACCACCACAAGACCCACCACGACGACATTGTCGCCCAATCAAATCCTTAGTGCAATTATTGCTAGCTCGTCGCAACCTGTCAACAATTCCCTTCTACTTACCTTGCTAAATGCTCTTTCAAACAGGCCGGTTGTCGGTGGAATAGCTCGACCATTTCCGATTGTTGCTGGAGGAATTGGGGGAGTTACTGGAGGGATTGCAGGGCTTGGAGGAGTTGCTGGTGGAGGCGCAGGCGTGCAGCCTCCTCTGGTCGGCGGCATAGCTTTCCCAGGAGGTCCTACTGGTATCGGTGGTCAGTTCGGGTTAGGAGGAGGTGGGATTGGAGGAATAGCAAGTGCAGCGGCAGGAGGAGGATTGGGTGGACAGCTAATATTGCCAAATGGATTTCCGGCCGGCGGAGGTGTAGCGGCGCAAGGGATTCTTCCAGGGTTCCTGCCCGGTATAATTGGAAAGTCAGCAGCAGCAAGGTCGAAATCAACCGGAAAAATTATTTTTGGAGCGAGAAAATGAAACTATAGCCAGATGCATTTTAAAAAAACGTGCATAATTTATTAAATAAATCTAACAAGAAAAAACTTTTGCGATATGACGTCTCAACTTTATTCCTCGTTGAACAACTATTACTTGCAAATACAATTGAACATATATCTTGACATCAATTAATTTTGTCGTGTCATATAAAAACTCTCGCGACGCAATTACTAAGGACCAATGCATTTCGACGTCCTCAATAAAAGTAACTTAACTAAACTCCTCCCCTTCATCCCGAAGTTTGATCTTGTTCAAGAAATGTTTGAATCGTACATCCAATCCACGTGTTTGACATCATACTCCTCCAAAGCTGCTTGATCTCCCGCGCAGATAAGGTTCATTACCGTAATGATATCTTCCGAGGTCATGTAGCGCTTTCCTGCGGCATACTCGTCCTTCTTAACGTACAAGATGGTCTGGGCCGTAGCAAGTTGGACGAACTCGATGGCATCCTGGTGATTTTTCAAAACCCTCAGACACTCTTGACTTGCGTCCCACATGGATTGTAGCTGTGCAAATGCGCCAGTCATCTCGTCCAAGCGTTGTTTCAGTTCACCCGATGACCGTGTAAATGTAGCTACGGTAGTTATAAGCGATGCAAACGTTTTGTCTAGGTCCTCTTCAGAAGTGGGTGCAGGGGCAGGGGCCGCAGGACCGTCAGCAACTGGTGGATCGCCATCCTCTCCCCGTTGTCCATCCCTTTCCTCCTGAGTGTCGTCCATTGTTTAGGGGTTCGTCAGAAGTGGATACAGGAGCCGCAGGACCGCTATTGAAATTGAAATTCGTTCTTATTTACGTGTTAATATAAGCATCATTTATACCAGAGTAATTGATCTGCCTGCAACAACACAGAATATATATCATATATGTCGGGTTTACATTAAATTTTCAGTAGGATTGATATACCAGTTCAGTGATTGAGCCGCAGGACTGTCAGCAAGTCGATCGCCATCCTCTCCCCGCTGTCCATCCCCATCCTGAATGTTTTCTCCTGCAACAACACAGAATATATATCATATATGTAGGGTTTACATTAAGTTTTCAGTAGGATTGATATACCAGTTCAGTGATTGAGCCGCCGGACTGTCAGCAAGTCGATCGCCATCCTCTCCCCGCTGTCCATCCCCATCCTGAATGTTTTCCACTATTAGGGTTTCTTCAGAAGTGGGTGCAGGGGTCGCAGGACTGCCATCATCCTCTCCCCATTGTACATCCCATTCCTGAATGTTTTCCATTATTAGGATTTCTTCAGAAGCGGATGAAGGGGTCGCAGGACCGCCATCCTCTCCCCGTTGTACATCCCATTCCAGAGTGATGTCCATGGGTAGGATTTCTTCAGAAGTGGATGAAGGGGTCGCAGGACCGCTATCCTCTCCCCGTTGTACATCCAATTCCGGAGTGTTGTCCATTTTCCGTCCGTCTATATTTAGAAACGTTCCCTCTTACCAGCACCTCTCTACTGCTTTATGGCTCGTATCGTGACCTAGTTCCAAAATGAGAAAGTCACACACATTTATCAACAATGAGTAAGGTTACTATTATTAAAAACTACATGGCTCCACATCCCTTTCTCTAGTATCATTTCGGAGTCTGCAGTTATAATGGAAATATAGAAATTTAAAAAAAAAATTATATATAACGGATATTAGTATTAATATTTGGACATAAGTACCTCCTTCAGAACCCTTGTTTCAATCAGGTTTGGCAGATGTCTCTTCCTCTTTCTTCCCAANTTATAATGGAAATATAGAAATTTTAAAAAAAATTATATATAACGGATATTAGTATTAATATTTGGACATAAGTACCTTTCAGAACCCTTGTTTCAATCAGGTTTGGCAGATGTCTCTTCCTCTTTCTTCCCAATACGAAATTCCACGCCCACAGTATTCCCTTTCTGTCTGTAGTAGTAAGAACGACCTAAAACAAATTTAAAAAACAACGGCAGTTTTAATTAATAATTCTGAGTATAATACCACGCCTAACTCCCCAAATTTCCTAATAATTCTAATAATAATTCCCTCGTAAAAATTCACAGTATTCCCTTTCTGTCTGTAGTAGTAGGAACGACCTAAAACAAATTTAAAAAACAACGGCAGTTTTAATTAATAATTCTGAGTATAATACCACGCCTAACTCCCCAAATTTCCTAATAATTCTAATAATAATTCCCTCGTAAAAATCAGTACCTTTAAAAATAGGTCACGAGCAACGAACTATACGATTTGTAGAGTGCGAGTAGCTTGGATTGATTAGGAACGACGAGTTTCCAGAAACCAAAAATAGAAATCGGAATTTGGAAAGGTTTCCAATAAAACTTATTGGTTGGGTTGAACAAAACGGAACGCAATTTTTGTTGTTGAAAATGTCGTTCACTTTGATAACCTCTCCCTAAATATGAAGGCAGGCACCAAATCGACTTAGAAAGAATTAAATTCCAAGGAATTTCAGCTTCTACTCAATCTGGAACCTTACTCCACGATTTCTTCCGGATAACTAACCAAAAGTGAAAAGGACGGTGCTATTTATACTGCCGAAAATGCGCACTAAACATTTGCCCTTTGACCTGGCATAAACAACAACTTCCGCCAAGCACTAACTAATGCAAATTATTACATAACATCACAATGTGGGTGTTGCAATATACTACCTAAGGATGCGATTTTGCATTTCCGTCCGGCGGTCACCGGTTGAAGTCCAAGTTTCAAAGTCCATGTGTCTCCTTCCTTTGTCTTGGATTATTAGTGCAAATTACGAAACTTTAGACAAAAGTCCTCGAATATGTTATGCAATTCGAATGTAAAGCTCATTTGCATATGTTGAATTTCACGAAGAATCATAAGAAGGGTATCATAATGTGTATAGGTAGGTACCTTTCTCCAAGCCCATTTCCACTTGCTCATATGCCTTTTGCCCTATATGATAAAGAATCAATTTTTTCTTTCCTTTCTTTTCTTTCTTTGCCATTTTCCATACATTTGCGTGACCCCAATCCAGAAAGATGCATATTACGTAGCAGTTTATGTAGAAATTTTTCAACTTCTACACAATTCAAGGGTTTATGCAAACCATTTGTTAAGCAATGTGTAAGTCCAAAGTCCAACATCCTTCTTCGCAATCTGACCATTTCGTACATTAATCAGATTAGCAACAATATGAATATGAACTCGAGAATTACACAAGCATCTAAAATGTAAAATTCCGGAATAAAATGCATTTAAAAACGAAACGAAACGTTTTGAGCAAATAACATCAAATTCGGGCTTTATTAGTAATATGTACAAGGGACATTATGGATATTGAGCTATCAACAAAACTTTAACCTTTAACCTGACCTCTGACCTCTCGTCGCGTTCACGGTTTCAACTGAAACTTACACTTGTGCTTTTCAACATCCACCAACGCCTTTGGTTGCACTGGAGGGACATCATACCACTTTGAACTTGTCGAAGTGTGAGCATATCTTTCTGCCATTTCATGCATAATGTTGAAAATCGCCCTTTCCAAAATATCTGACGTGCTCTGCAGTGCAAACTCTTGAATGTCATTTCCGGAATCGTCAGCCGCGGTTCCAGTGCGCTGCTCTGCATCTGCATATTCTTCGAACAAGGGAGCTTTCCGTTTTGTAGCTTCTCGAACGAAAGTCGAAAACGCAGGAGACTGGATCATGTCCCTAAACATATTTTTTATGAACAAAAGTTACAAGCACAGTCTATTTGGCTATATATCGAATCAAACATCAAACTAATCAGAATAATATGACGTGTGCAAGATTTCTTTTGCTACAATAATACCAAATGATGTCGGAAAGAATGCTTTGACAAAATCTGACTCCAGTTTGAGTAAACGGGTTTATCGTCCCTACATCAGCAACATGACCCTGGTCCTGGTTCAGTGGGTTTACTAGCCCCATTCTTGATCTTTCCCTGAGGTTACGCAGTTATAGGTTACTCAAGAATGACTACAAATATTATGATACACCTATATCTAGTTTAAGAATTATACGTACTTAGGTCGGATATTGTCGTATTGCCCAAAGGTACTCCCGATATACAGGGAAACGGCTAGGAGCCTATTGCACGTCTCGGGCTTTTCAGGTTTATGAGTAACCTCACTGCTATTATTGGCCACGTTATCTCGCAATTGCTTGTTTTTCATATAGTCTCTCCACTGATTGAGCACAAACTCGTAGATCACATTAGCCGTCTCATCCTCAATCGTGCATGCAATCATGGTTGACAAAACGGCCGCTGTATTCCCTGCCTTGATGATTAGTTTGCAAGACACTTCCTCCTTTGGGGCGAGCCTGCCACAATTTGGGTGGAAGGAAATCACGCCACCTCCTTCAATCGGAATGTTTTGCCAGGCATACTTCATCGTGTTTCGGGTATGAAAATTTGTCAGGAACACAATCCTGGTGACAGTGTGTCCAGTCGGGATGAGATGACCAATGGTCACATGAGACGGGCTTAGAGTGACCGGCACTCCGTGGGCGAACAAAGCAAACTTTCGAGCAGTTCCGGCGGTCGCAGCGGGCCGTAAGCTGATTGCTGAATTTATTGCGGCAGTGCCGTAGAGCGTGGACTGCATTGGGGATTTGTCGTAAGACGGGTAAATGTTTAAGGAAACGGAGTATTGGGTGTACTCCAACGGGGAAAATCTGATTTTTATGGGAAACCATGATTTTGGGTAGACATTCCCCTTTGGAGTCAAGCATTTAATGACAGAGTGTCCGAAATTCTCGTCCTTGAGTTTTTCAAAGGGTTCCAAATCAACCGTAAACGAGGCCACCGAGTTCCCTCCATTATACATCCAAAAGAATTGAGCTGGCGGATCTAAATCTGATAAGCAAACCGGGTGCAATTTCATTTTCCTCTCGTTCATGAGCTGTAAGTGAGGTTGTAACAAGTCCAGAGTTCTTCCTCGGAGATCTATCCAAACGAAAATGGCAGGGTAAATTCGCAGCAAGACGGACACCTCATGGGTTCCTATCCAGTTGTGATTGAATTTGAACGTGATGACATCCGAGTCCTTCCCCTTGAGGCAGCCACTCGTTGGCGACACTTCGAAAAGGCTGAGTTCCTTACTGGGATTACAGGTTGGGGGGATTTTATAATTGGTTCCGGTAGCTATTCGAAACTTTTTCGCCCACAGTTGGGCTGACAAGTCGGGACTGTCTACGAAGTGATCATCTTTGAATGTGGTAGAGCCACAGTTTATGCATGACTTTATCAACTGCTTGGTCCACCCTTTCGCAGGTTTAGAGATGATTGACCAGTAGCCTTTCAGCTCACTCAAGTTGCTCAGGTGGAGTTTGAATACGCAGGGTGCCGAGTTTATTGGGGCTGGAGGGAATCGAAACACCACGGAGTGGACATGAGGAACGTTTGAATCCTGTTCGATGTGGTTGTACGGGGTGAGCAGTTGGTTGAGCCTTAGAAAATGTAAGAAATATTTTATTTTCTATTCTTGAATATTATAGCGATGAAAAGGATGTATTAAATATAATAACTACTTCATCGATCGAGCATACATTGACAACGAGAACATTTGCCATGTTTTTGACGAGTCCCATGTGCTATGAGCACAGTCCATAACGATGTCTGTAAACTACCACAAAAAGTGTGACGATGGATTTTGTAGAAATACAGAATGCATGGAATGCCTTCGTATAGAACAGCTAGCTGACATTTTTAAAATGTGATGATTACTTTGAAAACGGTGTGATCACCGGTAAAAGTGTTAGCAAGAAAATATTTTTGCAAAACATCGACGGATTCGCGTTGATCTTCGACCTCGGCCATGATGAGGAGAGGAATGGATGTTGCGACTGGCGTTGACTATTTAGCTATCCTGAAATAATAATTCACGCTGTACCACATAGAGAAGTGTACTGTCTATTCCCTACTATCAAACATAATTCAAAAACATAATTTCAAATGTTGAAGAGCGAATGAATGAATTGGCGAAGGTCGCTCGCTGTGTGATGCGTAGGTGCAGGTGCAGATTTGAGATTAGGCCCAACCCGGAAAGGAGGAAGGACGACGGAACCCGTGAGAAGCAAGCAGTTGCAGGCAGGCAGCGCCAGTTGTCCGGTGAAGCAACGATGGTAACAGCAACCTCAACCCCCAATTACCACCTTGCCTTTCCCCATTTCACTGAAACAGACTGTGTGTGAGTGAACCCCATCCCATGTCAGCACACTTCAGCACAGAAATACGACAAAAATGCCGTGTCTCATCACAGAAAGAAGATTATGCCCAATCCCACTGACGTCGGAACAAGTTCGTCGAACTTTATGGATGGGCGTGATTCTGCATGGAATGACTACAGTAGAAATAATATTTGATATGAATTCATTAAATATCCTTATATCCATATCCTTAACATAAATAAATCGCATGGAAAGCACATCTCAATTGCCATATTGTTTCTGGAGGTTTGTGGATTTTTGGAACTCGGTTTCGTTTCAATAACGGCCAGCAACGAACGGGAAAGGTTGATGCTGCAAATTGAATCTCTGGACAGTCCCATCCATTCCTGCACAGAGTTACTGCTTTTGAGCAGGGGTCTATTAACAATAAGTGGCGTCACTGGGTCTATAGCCCAGTGTATGAGTTACCCAAATACTTCGCCCTTTCTGGTAAGGAAGCCAAAAATACCTACGCATACAATTTTACGCAAGTGGTGTATATAATTTATCAAAAAACGACAAAATGCAAGTTGTGTTATGAAATGAATAGCTCACTGCAACAACCCTGATTCCATGGGGTCTCGGTGTGGTGGCGTTGGTCGAAGCTGTCCTAATTGACATGAGAGGATATCAAGATATACTGACGAAATCGCTGCACAGAGAGTCCTACAGTATCCACAAGCACTCCTGGATTCATGCTATTTCCGTCGATGAGGAAGCATGGGATGAGAAATTACAAACTCCGGTTCGACAAAATTGTAAAAATAACATAATATTACACGCATGAATTCCATATCCCGTAAAAAATTAACAATCGCCCTGAGTTTGCGTTTTAAACAGATGGAATGTTGTGGACTCATCGACAACAGGGACTGGTTTTCCTCCACTTGCAACTGTATCCCTCCGTCATGTTGCAAAACTAGCGAGCGTCTTCAATGCGAAAATCAGTTTTTACAAAAAACTTCGCGTGGGGGAGTAACCTATAAAAAGTTGGGTTCCAACCCGGTGGATTTTACAGTCAATGAGAAACGCCTCTGGGAACAGAGTTGTGTTCCCAAGCTCCAAGAACTGATTAGGGAAATTAGGAATGACTGGGTCCTCATCAGTTTGGTGTGCTTATGTATCGACTTTTGGCTTGCGTTTTTGGCCGCGTATTTGTGCTACATTATTCAGGAGCTGAATGAGAGTGATAGGGGGAGAGCTCAGCTACATGTAATTTTTGTTCGCAGACATTTTCGCTGTTGTGTTATATAACCTGTTTTATTGAGCACGTTGTGATGAATTTTAGGAATATAAGTGGGCACTGCCAATCCGAAAAAAGTTGGCGAAGCACAAATTGGGGACGACGTATCAATCACTGGAGAAAATTAGAAGTGAGGAGATTATCAAGCGGCGAAAAGAACGGATGATTCAGAAGCGCAATGAAGACAATTGGGTTTTCAGGGATTTTATTGAAATCAAGCCTCCTGGACCTAATAAGTCAAATGGTGTGCAAGATGTTACCACATGATATGATATGTAATTCATTTTTCTTTAACATTGAATAAAGTCCTCACGTTTGCACTTTGTTCATGGTTCTGTGGGTTCTGTTTCTGTATTAATTGTGCCTCCTAACGACTTATTGTCGACTTCATAATTTTATTTATAACAATAAAACACTCAAGTTATGCATAAACTTGTAAAGTTATAATACTTTCCCCCAGCCAATTACTGTCACGAAGTTTAAGTTTGCACAAGTATCATTTTTAGTGAATATTTTTAAAAAATCGAGAAAGCTCGAATTGTATTTCTCTACTGCAGGCTTTCAACACGTATTGACAAACAAAGGAAGTACGCATTATGCCCTCAACGTCGTGCGTTGACATATTATTTCAATTACCTTTATGCACCATAACCCTTCTTGGTGGAGTGGAGTTCACAATACTGCCAAATGGTCGTAGTTGAGCCACCACGGAAGTGACTCTTAGCTATTCACAACTTTTATATTCTTTGTTACTCACATGTCACAAGTTTCAATAATGATAGCATATATCACCACGTTACATTGCACACGGGAGGGGGGAGGGAAAGTGGAGCAAAAAAAAAGTGAAAACCTGGTGACACATGGATTAATTGAGTATGTTAGGTTCTGAAAGTTGATCGGCGTGACTGATTTTGTCGCTGTGCTCTTGTGTGTCTGCGATGCACTGACTTCATGTATTCAACGTTGGGATTTCTCAGAGTCAGATTTGTCAACCGCAACGGTGTAGAGGTGAAGAATTTTTTAGTGGTTAGTGCAGCGCGGCAGCTAACATCGAATTTGGAAATGTGCCGAATGGGATCCTTTGCGAAAGTTGTGGGAATTTTCCTCCTGGTTTTTGTAATTTGCAATAATTACACTACTACCTGTTTCAAGAGGGATTCCTGGGGAGCTATGGGACGTGGGAAATCGTCAATTGCTGGTAACCTCTGATTTTTTTCACCTCGACGATAGCTTTAGATGAGTTTAAAATTAGCATTTGGGTTTCATAGGGCGCTTATCGAGGACGAAGAGGAGTCCCTTTATAATTGCATTCCAGGTGACAAGACCCCCAGGACTTTTCCAGTTTTCAATGAGGAAGCCGGTGATAATGGGAATGATGTCGAATATGACAAGCATGATTTTGGGATCGGAATTGGGCCGTATGCTGTCCAGAGGATTTTCAGGACAGCAAATTTTTATACCTGCTTCTAATGCATCGGGATCGGGATAAATAAAAGTCTCACAGGATTAGAATAATTTTTTAAGTTATCCATTTATTTTTTGTACAAATTATTATTAAAGTATATTTCTTAACGGAGCAATTTTGGCAACGAAATCTCAGTAAATGGTTATATTATTTTTATGATACTTTGCATTTGCATTTGAAATTGTTGGATTATTAGCACGATTTCGGAAAGACGAAGAAGATTCGAGTAAGAACTTCTCCCCCAACTGCCTTGTGAACGTGGTTATCCTCAGGTATAGCTTCGGATTTGAGAATTTGTGTGTTTGCCCAAGAATCGTAGTATACTTCTAAATCTGTATCGTCTACACTTCGTGGTGGTCCTTCAAATTTGGATTTGTCGTATTGAACAGTTTCCAGCAAGTATTTGAAGGTGTACCCTAAAACCATGAACAAGTCATCATTTAGTTAAGATAGAATAATTTGGTGGATTACATTTATGAACAGTAATAACCATTCTGTTCATTCTATTCAAACTTACATGATCCATCTGGTTTCTTCAAAGCTCGTTTCATCATTTCCATATACTTCCTCTCTAAATGGATACTCCAGAGCAATGAAGGATCCTCTGTCCCACACATAATCAAATGGTCCAAACTGTTCAATCGGGCAGGTAAACAAATCCCCACAATAAATTTGGAGTAAGCCATCAGCCCCCGTGAATATCCGCGTCTCTTCATTGTACACTAAAGAGAGCGAGTGTTCTTGGTCCAGATCTTCTATTGCTTGTTTCACTCCTTCCAGACCAAATACCCGGTATCCCTGGCTAAGGAGGTACGGAATGTCACGAGTTTTTCCACAAAGTGGGACAAACCAAGTCTTTTTAGAGTTTTCTTGGAACTGGACAGGGTCAGAGACAGGTTCCGCAGTTGCAGGTTGGTATGTCAGTAGCTCCATATAGCTGAGGAGGTAGGGATTCACAAAGTTTTTGTGGAAACCAATTCGGTTTTCGATCCACCGGAGTTTCCAATATTCCACGTTATGCGGGTCAGAAGAAGAACCATCATTAGAAGCGTTTGTATCACTCATTTCAACCGCAGGATTTGCAAAATTATTGTAATATAACCTTTTGAGACGGTTGAACTTTTGACAAGTTGCAAAACTCAATTTTTGTGTTATGGATCCGTACTCCGCACGCTCTTTAATCTTGTCACCTGTCTACCTGCATATGTTCTGCGTACAATGGGAATGTTCTGAATTGCGGATTTGTGAACAGGATGATGTCTACCTATCCTACATTACATATAGAGCCAATGTAGGTATTCCGTATAGATTTATATGAAAGTGGTAAAAAGCCGGTATTACAAGCGAGGAACTGTATGGTTGGATGTACGGTACCCCAAACCCAATATAATATACATTATGCACATTGCACGTGCTTCAGTATTAGCAATGCGATCTTCTGCTACTTCTGCATGAACAAAATGTTGAGGAGAAAACGTCTCATGATGAATTCGAGTTTGCATTTTGCATATGAAAAGGGTAAGGGAATACGAGCAAGTGTTAAAGGAAATTATCCAGAATCAAGTTAACAATGTCATATAGTAGTTTGTCTGCTTTTAATTGAAATCAAAACCATTAATTAAAACATTGGTTTTTGTAAACTGTATGTAGTAGCTTAAACTTAACTGATTTGAACACGAATACATATACATCAATCGTGTTTCCGATCTCCATGTAGAATTAGAATATCACTGACAAAACTCAACCTGTACAATTTTATCATTTTGCCCTTTTTAAAAAAATGAAATTGAAGTAGTGTACATACCTTCCCAGGTTTTTACTTTTTTGTTACGTACAAACATAACGTCTATTTTTTCATATCACGTTGCAAAACCAAATACTAACACTTGGTCCTTGGTCCCTCACAAAATAATAATTGTAATCACTAAACAAAAAAACACTACTTCTGCTACATATCATACCCCTCCAGTCAAAAAAAACGCGAGTCAAAACGACAAACAAAAAACGAGAACCTTTCTTAAAACGAACAAAAAAACCTTTGAATAATAACAACTATCGAAAGGGTGGTGATAAATTGTACAATGACTAACTTTTCAAAAAACATTCTAAAATCTATGATATTCTTTTAAAATTAGTAATAACAAAAAAATAAATTACTCACACATCATATCGTGCCGTGTGATATTGAAATTCTAAACTCATCTAATATCATTATCATTCATCATAAAATCTTAAAATATGATGTGTGTATACATTTGAGAAAAACTTAACTTGGCACAAGTGCAGGACCACATTGTTTGTCGTTGGAAATAAGTAATCTTGATTACTAATCTAAACTTTACGTCCTGGATGACACATTTAATTAAACGTAACTTACTTAAACTTACTTAGATAGTACATGTTTTTGAGTGACTTTACTGCGCTACACCCATATATTGAAGATTTGCTTTCCTACGAAGGTCTTAAATGTCTAAATCGTCAAATATTTTACAATCCTTGATCTTAATCTCACGTAAAAATTAAAACTGGTAAAAGATTGTCAACAGTGTGTATCCTAAATTGGATCAAAGGTGACAAGTGACAATATGTTGTAACCAAAAAGTTTGGATTTCTTACACCTGTCCACTTTATATATATACAAAACGTTTTAAAACGCTATAAACATGTTGACATCTATTACAGTAAAATTATTTCACTTTTTTGGTACATCACGAATCGCCACAGAAAGGTTGCTCTACTACAAGCGTATCTTGTAAATAAAATGGTGTCTGCAATGTTGAACTAGAATAAAATAACATTTTTAGTGTGGTATAAGGTACACAGTTTATCATGTTGATTGTTGGATACTAATGAACAGAACACAAAAATTTACAGCGTTTATTACTTTAGCACACTATACTAATTTCTACGTAAATCTGTATAAAGTTGAGAAACTATAACTGCTACTATAAATCTTACGGCGATTCATGTAAGGTTGTCCCCACGCATTTTCTATTAATGTATCTACATTTTTAACATGGATTTACCAAAACGGATAGGTAGCACAAATACAGTTCTGGTAAAATGTTACAAAACACTGTATGACACAAATACATGAAGCAGCTCATGACAAGATGATTGTGAAATTTTTCATACGCGTGTAGCAAGTATATATTTAGGTGAATACACAGTGATACATGTACGGTTAACGTAAGCAATAAAAACATGACATAAGTAATGACGTCGGGCCGTCAAAAGTTGATTTGAGAATGCTGCTTTCATTTACATTTAGCATGCTTATACCTAAAAGTTATGTGACTTCAGGTGGGCTTGTGGGTGAAGCTCTTGAAACTGACTCCAAGCACACGGGATGTTTAGCATGTTGGAAGGTGAATTTACGCTGGGGGCTCCTCGACAGGGACAGTCAACCGGTCCTTCCATTGGTCTCCGTAAATCTTTCTTGCGACATTCTATGCAAATTAGAAGAAAACCGATTAAGATCACTATTCTCGCAAGATTTTATAATCTAAACAAGTGTTAAACTTGCTACCTGAAGTGAAACTAGCGACATATCACAGTCAGTTGTGTCAATTTCGTTTAGATTAATTCCAGATTTTTCCATTTCAAAGTAAATGCCGAAAGGAAGTTTACCTATAGATTGACAATAATACATACATAGATTAAAACTTCAGTTACAAGTGCGAGTGTGATTTATTTTACACACATCGATTTCACAATGGGGGATTTGTGTTCAACTAACCTAGGCATTCCATTCTCATAATGTGCATTTTGGAACGGAGATGCTTCGCCAGGTGTCCATGAATTCGAAAAGCTATCTTACAGTCTGGACATTTAAACGGTCTCGGATTCTCTTCGTTTGCAACCCCCCAGGCTTCAGTAAGATAAACCTGTTGAAATCAAGGAATATCGAAATCAGTAAACTATTAAAATTCAAGTTCAAAAAATGCAATAAATGTGGCGACGTGGCTTTGTTAAATTTACCTTGCAATCGTGACTGCTCGATCTACGATGTTTAATCAAATGTCCCTTGGTTCGGAAACTGACTCCACTAAGGGTCACACCGGAAGGGACGTTCAATATAATGGATGTTCATGTGCAACGTTAGCTGGCTAGCGCGTGCGAAGGTTTTGCCACAAACATTACATTCAGCCTTTCCTTCATCCCTAAAATCAAAATTACATCTAATTAGTATTTCTCTAGGTCGTCTTCTACTTAAATTATTTCAGTGACTACACTTACTTGACAAGAGCCTGTGGCCCACTTGGCTGTCTAAACTCTGCCTGAGGTTTCATAGCTGACAACCCTTGGAATAACTTCGAGTTTGGACTGGAAACTCCTCCAAGACCAGCTTCCATATTTGGAGGTGGACCACTGCCCGGTGCATCCCTTTGAGTAAGCTCTACATCTTCTACAGGTTTATACTTGGGAATGTCCGGTGAGACGTTAACAGGCCTGATTTCAATGGGAGGCAACTCCGATGAGTCTTTCTTTTCTTTCGGTCCTGAAGGACTTAGCCAAGGCTGATGTAATTTGACACCTGAAGAGGATCCCGAAGATTGCGGAGGTGGTGGGGTAGCTGCAGGTAAATGCTTTCCAATACCGACTTCCGGAGTAGGAATCCCCGTCGCAGGAAGAGAACTACAGCTGCTCGTTTCAGACTCTGTTCTTTGTCGTGGTCCAAAAGGTCGCTCAGTGGCATAATCAAATACTTCTGTTTTCACCTCATGAATTCGCATTTCAGGGATTTCCGAGTTACTATCGCTTTCGGTGTTTAGCACTTTTTTCAAGTTGAGACATCCACTTCCCTCGTCCTCTGTTGGTTCCCAGGCTTCTGCCTCTTTCACCAGACCAACTGCCCTAATAAGCCCATTCTTCTCGAGTTTGATTCTTTTGCTATCACTCTCATATCCTGCTGGTGGGGACGGCTTCGTTGGCTTTACTCTCAAATCTATGGGAGTCTCGGGAACGGAACTTGGCTCTCCTGCGGTGAATGAGCCAACACTCGAGTTGCTTTCTTCTATCACAGAACTAAAGGGGAACCCTGGACGCTTGAGCTTCATTCTATCCCCGCCACTCTCATAGTCACTGCTGGCTGCGGATCCCGCTGACGGAAGTCGGACTGTTGCCTTACTCAAATCTAACAGACTTTGAGCAATTTCCTTCTCAAAACTTTCACTTCCATTGTCATTCCCGTCAATACTGTCTCCTTCACATTCATCCTGAGAATCTGTCTCCGCGTCGGGATCCCCATTGTCGTCAAAGTCATCATCCGACTCGTTATCGTCCGTTGTGTCCGAGATGGAAAACGTTGGACCAGTCATTGCCAATGATTTCGAAGATTCTGGATCGATCCCTAGGCCAGCACACTTTTTGTGATGGGATTTTGACTTTTGATGCTTTGTCAAGTTTCCTTTTGTCTTAAAACTGAAACAAGCCGACAGTACAACAATATTTAACATCCTCCTTTTTTCATAACTTTAAAAAAATACTTTTAACATCTTTCAACATCATCTATCTACCTACCTAAAATTGCACAACTTGCAGGTGTACGGTCGCAAATCTGTGTGCGTCTTCAAGTGTTTCCGTAACATGGAAGGTTTCTTGCATCTGATTCCACACGCCTCGCAAACATATCGTCCTCGTCCTAAGTAATTCCAATGGATTTGTGCTATTAGCCCGTTATATAAAACATCAAAGTCATAAAAACTTGTAACTAAACTAACAACTGTGTCTTCTTACCTCTTCCACGAACATAGGTGTAATCCTCATTCGACTCGAACCCTCCTTCCATTATCTTCACTCGTTGATTATCGAACCGTCCCCCGACTGACTGACCACTGAGACCATGGTCACTATCATTATCTTTCCCCATTGCACCATCCCCCGTCATACTGGTCAATGCCAACGGCCCCTCATCATTACTCTCCCCATCCTCATCCGGAACAAACCGCTTTCGCTTATTTCTACTTTCACAACTGCTCTTAAAGCTACTCTCGTCCACACTGTTCGTGTCGGACGAAAACATTGGTGACGAGGTCCGGGTCCGGCTCCTCTTGTCACGCGTTGTTAAACAAACAGCACTCATTTTTGGAGAGGGCGAAGCAATCGACACCAACCCACCCGAGCCCACCGCAGGATTATTTGCCGTCACAAAGGTGAGCGGGGACGTTGAGGATGATGATGATGATGAGGGTGGCGAAATTGGAACAACTCCTCCTCCTCCTCCTCCTCTTGAGCTGAGCGGTGGGGAGGACACTTGGATTTTCATGGGTTGGGAGTACTGGAGCGGGGCTTGAGAGGGGAGCGGAGATATCGAACTTCTACTGCTGCTGTCCAGTTCCCCTGCTTCAGCTGCAATCGAGGGCGGTATGATCCTGCTTTGAAGTCCACTGAGAAAGGTTTTGCTCTCACAAATTGGGGAGCTGATCGGAGGCTGATTCCCTGGAGAACTGACGGTGAGCGTGTCGCAACTCCTGCCGTTCGCGCAAGTATACAACACGTTGTGTGGGCTCTTCCTTCCGTTGACTCGCGAGTCGTTTGTTGATATGCCTATTTCCAACTGGTTTGGATTTCTTGGTCTCGGCTGCAATGGAATAAATGCAATGGAAAAATGCAATATGATGGCCAATGAATTTTATTGGTTGGCAACATGTAAATAAGAATACGTAGCTTAAACGTATGTATTTTTAAGTACGACGAACGAACGAGCGTCTTTTGCATTGCGCGTTTCAACGTCACCAACTTATTTGCATGCAAGCGATATTCAAATGAAAGAGCAATAGATGGACTGGAAATGTACTACTGGAATGAAGCAGATTATCTGGCTGGACTCGAAATTACGTCAAAGTCTAGCCAATTAGTTTTTGTACTAGTATATTACATACCTGCCAATTGGTGTACATGGAGAGTTTTGGATCCGACTCTTGTGGAATGAACATTGGTTGCGTTTTAAAAAGGCACGTGTAGCTCGAGCGTGTGGATACTTTGAATCCCAAGTATGTGTATGCTTGACCTTCATATATAAAATTTGAAAGAAATCCGATTTTAGCCAAAGTGATATTTAAAGGTACAATAATATGAATGAATGATGATGATGAATGACAAGATAATTTGTGGATTTGTATGTCACAAGAAGATTTCTGCTGATGACAGAAGAAGAAGAAGAAAGGAGGGATATAATTTAATGTATAATGAACTCACCATTTATGGTCATCTGATTATATGGTTTGGCAACTCGTGGTGTTTCCGGACTTGGAAGGACGCCTGGTTCAGTCTTCTTTGAGTTAGTGTTCACAGGTTTCAAGGCGAGGAAAGTGGGACGTTTAGGATTCTGAGTGGGAGTTGGCACCACTTGAAATGGGGTCTCGTGGCTATCACCTGGATTTGAATTTTCAGACTTGGGAGTTGGACTACTAACAGAGTTAGACGTGCTCGGGGTTGGCTCCACCACCACTTGACTTGGAGATGGTGACGTAATAATAACTGGTAGTGTATCTTGTTGAGTGGTGGTAGTACTTTTCTGAGATGAAGCAGGTAAAGTTGAGGCAGGCAGTAAGGAAAGTGGTAGTGACGCAGCTGGAATGCTTGTGGAGACTGGGGGCGGTGGTGGTAATTTCGGGGTTGTTGCAATAGGCTCACTTGATTTTGGCCTACTGGGAATCTCTGGGGGAGGTGGAGCAAAACGCAACAAAGACGACGAACCTGGCAAATTAGCTGCGCCCACGGATGATGTTGTGGCATGATGAGTATCCACAACTTCAGGTACTGACTTTTTCCTTGGTGGTCGTCCGCGAGGACTTTTTGGTGGTTTCTCTACTACACTGCTGCTTGAAAGCAAGGACGGGGACATTGTGTTGGGAGAGGCGTCAATTTTGGAAACGAGTGATAAAGGTTTGCTGCTGCCGCTTCCCGGAAGAATTGTGCTTGCCGAGGATGGGCCAGGCCCTGGGAAAAATATAGCTCCATTGGCTGGATTCATGGGAAGGGGCGAAGGCACGGTGTCTATGATCTTTGTAAAATCCACTGGCGCCACTAGGCCTGTTTGCACGGAGCCGCCAGAGATTGTGCCGTTATTGGTTCGAATGGTTACCTTTGCACCAGAACAGTTGCTGACTCGCACCGTCATGTCAACATCCTGGAAGTAGTTCTTCCCAGCAACGGACTCACTCACAGGGAGTTCCGACACTTCTCCTCCACACAGTCTAGACGGTGTGGGAGAAAGCCTTCTCCGCTTTTTAGGTACCATGGAAGATGACGTAGACGACGAGGAGCTAGTCGAAGCTGCCTGCCCAGCGACAGGGGAAGGACATACTCTGCTAGTAGCACTGCTGTTGAGAGCACCAAAGGATAAGTCTGTCGGAGCGTTGTTGTTGACTGTGGGGGAAATGGGAGGAAGTGGGAAGTGAGCTAGTTCTCCAGATGCGTGGTTAAATAACAACTCTGGCCTTCCATTGGTTCCGTTATTGAGCAAGCTGTGGTGCGAATGTGGATGATGAGGGGAGGATGTCCTGAGCAGTTCCACACTCCCACCAGATGTTGACATATCGGAGGAACTGGAGGAATGGCGAATCAGCCCGTTATGAGGATGATGATGCTGGTGATGAGATAAAAGGCTGGATGATGTAGATGACGTATTCAGTTCCGTTGTAGAGCCCCCACTTAACAAGTGGTTCGTCCTTTGATGAGAATTCTGACCACGGGAAGTATGATTTTTGAGCATTTTCGTAAATTGTTCGGGCCACTCGAGAATTGACTGATTTTCATCAATTATCTTTGAAATACGGTCATCCAGCGACTTTCTATCCAACCTCATTTCCTTGCTGATTCGGCCCGGCTCCCCAGTAGAGCTATTGGAAGAGGACGACTGCGTCGCACTGGGAATCCTCGTTTTCACCACAGGACCACCACCACCTTCTTGGAAATCCCTACTTTTATCCAGCAGAGAACTACTTGACCCGTTAGTATCTCGGGGGTCATTAAAGGATGTCACGGGTTTAACGACTGGTACGTCAGGTGCCGGCGTAGCTGGAGTAGGAGAGGATTTTCCCTGTGGTGAAAGCAGAGGCGTTGCTTGAGGCTGTTGTTCCGCAGCCTCAAGCCCTTCAAGGTCCGAAGTGATACGAAACTTGGGTTTGTACACCATTCCGGAGGAGGAATTTGCTACACTAGAGTTTGACGAGGACGCACTTGCTTCACAAGAACCGGAACTCGCACTATTTGCACTAGCTGGTGGTGCAGGGTCTACAGTGGCAGTCACTTTTTTGAATTTCTTATGCAGGTAAAAGTCATTCCCCACATTGTTTACGTTATTATTATTATTATTATTGTTGTTATTGTTATGAACAGCGTTCCCATTTTGTTGGGCTGGTCCCACAAATGGTCTCCTCGGTACACCTCCTAACTGGAGAACTGGATGATCCCCCCGTGCAAAACTGACTGAACCGTTGGACTGTCGACTGAAGTGACTGGATGTGAGGTTATTGTGATGATGATTGTCCTTTGTAATACTCACGCAGTCACTAATCGTCGTACTGCTACTGCTGCTCGTCCTCCCTGTAAAACAAAAAAGTATCCCAGAGATTCCTTTTAGCGATATACCGTGTGTAAGTAAATGCGTCGCTGGCAATCCCGGCTCCACCATTTCATCACAAAAGAATAAGGTCGCCGTCAAAAAAAAAAGACAATCGACTATATTTTGTAAATCTTACCTCCACCACCTCTGCCAGTCTTTCCTTTTGCGCCACCCCTGTAAAATGGAGAAAAAAATGAGTGTTTGTTCAAATCGAAATTAATTATTCATGCGTTTTTGCTTCACCTTTATATATATATTTATATAGTTTACACTTTTTGAGGATTGTGTACATTACAAATTATATGCAAATAATAGGTATTCTCGAATGCTGAAAACTGTCAATTAAAACTATCTCTAAGATAATATGACATGTGGACTGACGAATATCCAAAGAGTGAAATATATGATTCTGAGGAAATCATTCAACCTTTTTTTGGATGATGATCAGCAGTGAACACAATACCACCACACACACCTATGTATCAATTTGAAGCATCAAAAATACTGTCAGAACGCTTTGAATATATTAAATACACTGTGACATTTTGTTGGAGAAGTTGTTGGATTTTATATATTTTTATGTATAAAAAAAATTGGACTCTGTATTTGTCATAATATGAGGTAGGTAGGTACTCCACTGATTCTCAAGATTAATTTGTATTTCGTAATACCAGAAAATAACAAAGAATTCTGGGAATCAAACTAGATGATATGTTTTCACTCGTTTCATCTCGCGAACCAAAAACTTGCTTGTGCGCACAAATGGGATACAGGTCGCTGCTGCTAGATTCACTTTCTTGAAAGAAAAATATTTTGAAGAGGGCTGTTTTTTTGTCGCTTTGAAATTGACATGTGAAACGTTGAAATCCATTTCCTGTGCTGTCAACTTTTAACAAGTGGAGCAGATGGTGAGTGTCGAAATCTTCTTACGCTTTTACCATTTTTGCGTTGCATATATGAAAAATGCACTAGAGAGGTATGATTTTCACGTGATTTTTGAAACGACGCAATCAGGAAATAATCATTGATCAATTGGCCTTTCGGAGTTGTGATAAATCCATTATTTATAACTTTGAAACAGACTACTCCAGCGTGTTTTCAAGGCTTGCATGAACCGAGTAAAAACGTGCATCGCATTTGCGTGCTATCTGTTTCTTCGGTTATCGTCGAATCTGATCGACGTGAAGTTGCCTTGAGCTGGAAACATGTTTTACGAAATGAAAAAAAAAACCTTATAAATGTTGACTGCACAAGTATTGCAATTAATTTGCACAAATTGGCCAAGATGGAAATTCAGCGTCGATTCCGGAGGCAGCAACTACATCATTTTTATACGGGACAAAGTTGATTTCCAAAATTTCTGTTTTGACTCACGACTCCCTCCCGACCGACCGACTACCACAGCCAAGTGAAACATTTCAACCGTAATCGAATTTAAATATCCTAAGGGACTTTGCACGGCGCTCTCATTTTTTTTGTTTGCACAAATCTAGGGAGGCATTCTGTTTCCAGGAAGGATAGGTAATGGGAATTATGCTTCGGGTCGGGTAGAGACTTCTTGAGACGTCGAGTGTTCTGCCATGTGAGTTTTCTAGATATTCCCGAGAAAAATTCAAACATCTCCGTCGCACGTGGTACCTTTGAAACACACTTTCTGAGCTCGGTGGTCGTCTTAAAAAATGGGGAAGATTACAAGAATCCTTTCTAAGTTGGCTAACGTATCCTCTTGCCTCAAGTGATTTTTTTGGTGACCTCATTCATTCCACTGCTGCTTCACTTTTTTCGTTTTCCCAACATAGGTATCACTTGATCTTTAAAAATCTCAAAGAAGATGACTCCTTGCGAAATCTCATTTTTACTATAGACTTGCGTTTGGGACGCATAGGCGTTTTAGCTCCACTCTGGCATACGAGCAGTCGGGGACAACTGTCGTCGTCATATGCTAATTTCCACTATTTCCCTTTTATATTTTAAACAAAACTTTGCTTTGCTAAAGAGTCTCATTCCAAGAAAATTTATAGGTGTGTGTGTGTGGTAGTGGTAGCGGGTGAAGAGGTTGGGTACAATGTCAGGAAAATACTTTCGTATTGCTTTGTTGTTGCCTCAGTCAGAACCAAAAAAAAATTTCTTGGAACTTTTGTCAAGTAAACTACTACCTTGTTGTGCACTCCTTTCAGGAAACTTGAAATCCACACAATTTAAAAGTTAGGCTTACCCAAACATTTTTTTCGCATGTTAGAATGTAACCCGTCATACGCCGATCCACGATGAACTCTGATGAAATATAATTTCGTTGTATTCACAAAAAATGCTCTTTCAACCACCGATTAAATCATCGTTGGACAACCACATGCTGCATTGTATATTATTATTTTCTGAATCCTCCTCGCTGACCCCACCACCGCATGTATCAATATATAGAACATGCACCATATTAACCAGAACACCCTTTTGGACTTTTTCTAACCGCAAAGTTGCGCTCATTTTTCTGAATAAGCCGTCATTTCTTTGATTTCCCTTCAATTCCTACTTCCTTACCAATTCAAATGAACTCTTTGACTCATCTTTTAATAACCTCAGTAGCACACATACGTCATATGAATCTATATGGAATCCTAATTTTGTCCTTGTCAGCAAACGCGAGACACATTGGCAATGATACAGTGTGAAATGGTAATTTCTGGAAATTTTTGGGCAGATGTCTTCTTGAGCATTTTTATAATCTACACATCAATGAACAAATCATTGGGAGCAAACCAAATTAGGGAAAATTAAATTCCAAAATGATACTTACCGAGCTCTGCCTCGACCTCGTCCCCCACGTGTGCTTGTCGTTGCTGCACCACGGGCTCCTGTAAACACACAAGAAATATATCCCATTTGAGTATATTTTTTTTCAAAAAAGAAATCGTCAGATTTTATTCGCAGTCACAGTCAGATTAATAATATGTGCTGTGCTCACACTCCAAAAACTGGAATGAGCTCTATCGCGCAGTCAAAAAGCAAATGTGTGCATTCAGCGTAATAATTGAAAAAGGTTTCGGTAGAAATTTGCGGTGATAGCTTGAAACCCCAAAAAGTGAAAAATGTGTAGATGGATGACGGAACCATTTTTTAACACTAGACCAAATCAATCCTCCTGTGTATTCATGCATAAGCTACGCATCAACGCAAGCTTTTTAGAAACTACTTATGAGTGAGTGATATTCCTAGAAAATGACATTAAATGCGGAATACATACGTCGTGTATTTACAAAACAGTTTTGACAAAATTCTTATTAAGTCAAATACCACGAAGGCGACATAAATAGCTGTGATTGCATGTTTATAACAAAGGGCCCTACCCCAACAATTAAGTAAGAAACTAGCAATATTAAAACTACTTTTCGTAACGTATTTTCCTGATGCTTGTCTAGATATATGTCAAAACACATATCACATTTATAAAATGACGCATGAATTGATTATTATAATAATTTGGCATGAGCAAAAATATCGCTTGTCGTTGACACCCAATACTTTCGTCACACGTCTACCAAATAACGAAGTTCAGGCGTCACTAGCAATTTGGGTAGAATATAATGTGCTGAAAATTGGGAAGATTTGTTTTGCATAACGCACACGATAGCATGCCCACTGCCCACTGACATTTTGTCCACCACCTGAGTGAGGTGAGGTGAGTGTTAGTGTGCTACTGTTTTCCATTGCTTTCGCAATCGGAAGGGGCTTCTCGGAATCCCTATTTGCTGTACGGACATACGGAGATATTTGTCCACGGTCACACAGACATTACCCCGTTCTTGGTATAATCAAGTCGAAAACACGAGATGAATTTTATGGAAGAGAATTCAACCTGAAAGAATGGCTTTCGGAGAAGTCAAACGTATTGTCCGTGGTATCATTATCAGATTTGCTCTATATTGCTACAAAAACTGTGAGGGCCTGGAACAAGAATGAAGCATCAAAAGTTCTCTGATTTCACTCTCTAAATATTATATCTAAAGATCAAATTTATCACCATTTGTACACTGGGTCCGTGGCAGTGTTTAGAATTTCAACGCCACACCTAAAGGCATGGTCATTATGCTGCCAGAAGATGCTACGTCAGAAAAAATATCAGATAATGATGATAATCCATACAGATATACAATTTCAGGATGCTCATCAGCATAATGTATGGTGCTACAAGCAAATTGCACCTTTTCACGCTAAAAATTTCAGGCAATGGTTGGTGTAACGTGTAACGGACTGCTTACATAAAATCTACACACATTTGCGTAAGTAAGTAATATCATCATATCAAATAAACATGAAATGAAAGGCTCTCCAGATTGAATTGAGAGTGAAGCCCCATCAATATTTAATGATATGCCAAACAGTCACGGTAGAGATGTGCATATACTTAGTTGGAGTGTATTGGTTGCAACTCCACTTCCGAAACTTGATGAACTCATCATCATATTTCCATCCAATTCCTGGATTTCAGACAAAGTCCAACTTATGCATTAGCTAGACATCATGCTTTATGAGGAATCCTAGAATGAATTTTGTACCTATTTTAATATATTCCCTGAAAAACTACGAAAACCGGAATGAAGCGTGCCTACTTACAATCATAAAAAAAATGTTTGTTTTTCGCAGTGCAGGGTTTTGGCATTTCTGCACTGCCTAAAATGGAACAACTTTGTGCAAACTAATTAGATTGGATGATGTGAAACCCCAGCCAGAATTACGTCACAAGTTGGGAGTAGCGATGAGTGTCATAGAGCATTTCTAGTTGGGATTATCCGCAAAACTGGTTGCGAACGGATAACTTTGTATGTTGGTGCCTTTTCTTCAAGGAAATTATTTATTGGATATATGTTTCACTATATCAATGCATCAAATCGGTCATCTCATCTTCGTCTAATCAGTTACTACACAAAATCAAGGTGATATTTTGCGAATCTCACCATTCGCTGGAAATGCAGGCGTCCTACCAATAAACCCGTATTGACAGAAGAATACCACGAAAAATGTGATATATATTATTGGATCTTATATCCATTCAATTCTGTCTGTCTCCCTTCTAACCCTGAATGATTCATCACTCCCAATAAAACCGAGTCCCGCGAGAGACCCTGCCCTGTTGTATAGAATATTTCATTCGATTCGCCAAACTGTGACCATTTTGGTGCATAAAAATCCACATAAACTCCACATCGTTTTTTGGATGCAGAGTGCAGTGAGCACTCGGAACGTGCAAATACACGTCAAATATGCACATATACCTACATCCACAAAAAGCAATTTATTGGTATATCCCCTACAAAATCCAGCAAGAAGGTACCCGAACCACACAAAAATGGCATTACGTAGAACACGATTCTCCTGAATATGACTCACTTTTCCCAGAGAACACAACACCAATCATGAACACGCAGCCGAGTCTGGTGCACCACTTCATTGTTCGTTCGTCCTCTGCCTGTCAGTTACTTTTCAGTCATGTGTGGTGGTTTTTATACGCACTAAATGGCTCGTACTACAGGATTTTTTCCAAATATTGTTACCACTTCAGCAAAACATAATGTGAACGTGAAGGAAAATCATTTTTTATGAGTAATAGCCATACAAAGTTTTTTAACGAGTATGTAATCATGTTGACTGCACACCCAAAATATATAAAATATAAGGTTCTGGCTGGCATAATATGCAGTTAGCGAAAAAATGTGTATACGGTATAAACAGACGTGTACTCACTCCCTCTGTAACAATATATGGGGTGTACGTTTACGTATGGCGGAATTCTCGCACTGCGTATGTAAATCACTGAGGATGATACAACTTTTATCAGTGTGCCGCAGATCCTTAAGAACCAGTAACCAGTACATTAGCCTGTTCCACCAATATGAGTTATGACCAAGTATATTTATTACTCTTGAAGTATGGCATTCCGAAGAGATTAGTGTGTGCAGTACTAATTCTGGTTATGGAGTATATAGTCATTTTCGTGCTGGTTTTTGTACAATAAATGAACGTGTTCATAAAGTCTGCTTGTCTGTCAACTAGTTTTTTTTCTTCTGGTGTTCATTTGCTCATCTTCAGAATAAATCCTCATCAAGCCTGAGTTCCAAGAACAACTGTAATACACAGATAGATACACGACTGCACTTTGCGATATGATAAAACACAGCTTGTTTTTGTATTCGGAAAATGGCTCTTTGCGAGAGGTGAATGTCAGAGAAGGTGTAGAGAGAGAGAGAGAGAGTATGCACCTGGTGGCCTGGAGTGTAATTGCTTCTGGTGAAGAAACCTCTGTTGGAATGCGGTTTGCTGATGTTTGAAGAACTGATCAAAAAGTATTGCTTATGTTTTCGTAATGATCCGAAGGGCTTTGTGATGTAAATGAAGAGAATAAGAGAATCCTCTTACTTTCTTTGACTACCTAGAATACCAATACCAATTAACATAATATGCTTTGAGGTGGAAGCGAGGTGGCAACATGGGAGTGAACGCATTTTGGCGTGACGATGATGGGAGCTAGGAACTAATAAAAGGTGGGATGACTTCACAGTCTCATCATATAGTGTAGGTCGCAATTCCAAGAAAATTCTGGAAACCTTGTAAGAAATATTAGTGTGGTTGATTACGCTCTACATCAAAGTATTTCCTACTTTAAATCATGCACACTACACACATGCACACTCTAACATAATATTTGCAATTTGATAAATTAATTAATTATTAATATATGTTTAGACTTTTATGTCCAGTTTATAGTTGCACACGTAATGCCGAAATCTGTACGTAAATAAAATCTAACATTTTCGAGTAGATGTTCTCATGTATAGCCATATACGTATACAATACACACAGGTAATTACCAGAGCCAGGAGTTGGAATTGCATAAAGGGGAAATGTAGGAGCGCAAATATTGCGTCATACGGTATCAGGTAAGATCATCTTCCAGATCTAGATTAGCACCTAACCGCTAAGAGAAGCCTACCGGCTCACACAAAATATCGAGGAAAGCATATATACGTGTTCCCTGGATAATTAAGAACAAACGCGTTAACCATGATATGGGTTTTACAACACAAGTTTGTCGATCCAAGTAGCTAGTCTCGTGTGCCTAAGCAATGATTCAATATGCTCCCAATTACAATAAAATATTCTACTTCGGGAATCCCCACAAAATCATCAATACTACCCTCCGTTTGAATGCATTTTTATGCTACACATCCGTAAAATCAACATTGCTTTCCTGGAACTCGTGTCATTCTCACTCAAGTATATTCTCTCCCTGGAAGGAACCAATTCAAGAAAGAAACTTTATTTCTTACGGGAAAAGCTATATGCCCTTCTTACTATATAAACAAACAGTTTACAACAGGGAGTCGACGAAATGTGAAAAGCCTTTATTTTCTCTGCGTAGTTGTGTACCCTATAACGCATCCTCGTTAGAACATTTTTTCCACCCCTCCTTCCCATAATAAACGTTTTCAGAGTGAACATCATTACTATTAATGGAAACTACCAAAAACACTGCTTACACATACGAACAGTTTCTCACACTTAATGACATTCTCATGCTATATTTTCCCAAGTGTTCCTTTACAAATTTCCCTTTATACTTACTTTGGCGTACAACGCGACCTTTAAAAATGTCGAAACCCTATGAACCAATCCTCCCATATGTAGTTGAAGACAACAAAAGTAGGTTTTTTTACATAATGAATGATTCATCAATGTTTGATCATCTCGCACCGTATCACATCACACGTTTTCTTGTTCAAGAAAAACTTGTATATACAGTAGCCATATTTAGAGAGGAGTTGTCTTTGTTCTTTTTTGTCAAAAAAAGGTGCACCCTTATTTACTCTGTGCATGTGGGGCTGATAAAAGACCTGTACAAACTTCTTTTTTCAAACAGCAAATCCAAATCATTCTGAATATATTTTTTTATAAAATATGAAGTGGCAAAAGTGTAAAATACATATCGCAATATAGTAATATAGTTGGTAATCCTCATTAATTTAAAGGACTACCTAAACGACAAGATATACACACATCCTACAATAGACTCCACAAAAAGAATTCAACGTTTCCACGGATGGCAAAAGAGTGGACGTCAGAGATTAGGAATGAGTAGGGATCACACACACCAACAACAAGGTGATGGGGTTGGGGTTGAGTGCATGTTGATCAGACGGAAAGCAAAGAGCTGACGACGTGGATGATGATTACAATGAGAAAAAAATATATTATGAGCTTGTACTACGAGAGACAAAAACGTGAACCCCTAAAGTCGAATAAAACAGACGGTGTAAAAAGAAATATGACGCCGTACTGTCGTAGGCTTCAACAACAGCAAAACCTGAAATTATGCAAAAGTTTCGCAGAAAACCCTACCGACGTTGCTGATGGCATGGGAAAAACAGGCTTTCTTGCTGCTCATTTTGCCACTTGAACATCAACAGAATCACACATGGACTCAGAATGATAAAGCTATGTGGACATAAAGCGTATACATACATATATATATAGTGTTGTTTTTCATGTATAATATTGTAAACAAAAAGGTTGCTCTAAAAAATCTCGATATTAAAAATGTTATCATTATCTGTCTTCATGTTACGGTTATCATATATGTACAGACTGCTATTTAGCAACATCCCAACACACAAAAAACATGACATAAATATACACAATGCTGGTGAACCCCTGGAAATTTTACACAACTTTTAGGGCTACATGTGTGCTACGGAATTCGGAATGGATTTGCGTAGCAAGTAATTTTTTCACCCTTTTTCAAAATTAATTGCAT
This sequence comes from Dicranocentrus wangi, assembly GCA_036850665.1. Lineage (NCBI taxonomy): Eukaryota > Metazoa > Arthropoda > Collembola > Entomobryomorpha > Entomobryidae > Dicranocentrus > Dicranocentrus wangi. Next base: position 18,062 of record JAANSN010000115.1, on the reverse strand, counting down.
ATGCCCTTGTTACAACCCACAAAACAGCTAATTTTCTAAGGTATTAGTAGAACTAGGAAAGAATTGCACGAGTGCAGACAATAAGCAGGTTGCGTATGACATTTTAACGTTTTGAAAAAAAGGTTTGATCTTTGAAGCAAGTATATATGTAGAGCGGTGCACCGAATTTGATGGAAACCTTCGGTGATTCCTCTGCATCATTTTATTCTCTAATATTTGTTAACTCTATTTAAATCACCTCTATGCGGATTTGGGTAGTACCCCAAAGTTGAACTTGTACAATTGCTGTGTATCGTAAATCTGGCGTAATTCACGTAATCAAGAAGTTATCAAAGTTTAGCATCAATTCGCGTCCAACATGAGGCAAAAAGGCACTCAACCGGCATCCCACATGCCTTGTTTACTATTACAAACGCTGCAAAAAATGGCTGTTGGTTGGAGCATAGCATGCCTGCAAAAATAGAGAGTGGTGTGCACCTCCTGTTGTGCTACTAATGTCTCCTCTTTAATACTTTATCGTTATGATTATGAACTTTTTCAGAATGGAAAAACTGGCACAGCCTTGTTGCATGCATGTGGATTAGAGAGCATCAGCTCATCAAAAAATTGGAGACGAGGGTCTGGTCGGGTGTTCCAAACGTTAGTCAGGCAACCATCCATGGAAATGACAGGCAAAAAAAATCACACTATCGTGTCTACGTGTTTTTAAAGAATCCACTATGACTAATAGGATATCTTAATGTATCCTTCCCTGGTTGGAGTAGATTTTGTGGAAAATCAAGTCGATATATTTATCCTTTACGATGATGATACGCCGTACGAACGTCAGGCGATTAGCAAAGTGGACACGTCTTTACAATGTACCATCTTGGAGAAAAAATCAACAATGTTTTGGACGGCTAGTTTCTTGTTGGGTTGCTCACCGATTTTGCAAATAGGAAACCAGTCTTTTAGTCAACATGGCAGGCGTGTGATGCACCAAGTACGTTTTTACGATGGGATGCCCTATTGGCATAAAATGTTACGGATTTGTGAAGGCTGACTAGGATTCAACTTTTCGAAGCAACCAGTTTTTGTCTAAGGTGTGCAGGTAGTAAGTAGTAGTAGTAGTGTGGATGTATGTAGAGAAAATACTCACTTCCCAAAAAAAATTACTGGAGCGTAGCCTCTATCGTCTAAAAAAACATGTCCGCAGTAGATTGAAAATTGTGAAAGGATACAGAGTCTGGGTTGGATATCTTGCATGGACTCTCTGATGTTTTTATGCATGACCTGAGAGATAAAAATCGTGGAGGTTTTGCCTCGATGCGATGGAATCATTCTGGGTGGACTTTCGACAGCTGCATGAACGAGTCTCGTAATGAATGATGTAATTCAGATTTTGTTTGGAGAGAAACTGCGTAGAAAGCTGGACTAGGTATTAAAACAACTACTGGAAAAAGGGATGAAAATAGAGGTAGAGATTTCAGCTTAAAAGGTGGGATGTCCTCTAACATGAATTGCTTATGGACGTTATGCTTGTTGAGTGTACATTTCCAATAACACTTGTACATCTTTAAGATACCGCAGCAGTAGACCAAACACGCAACGAGGAAAAAACACTGGAGTTCCTCTAAGTCACAAGTAATGCGGTATTCCACGAAGCATCAATCTTTTTTTCCTTTCTTCGTACAAAACAGTAAGGAAAACCACGATGAATTATATTCTCACTCAGACTTTCTCCTCGGAAAACAATAAAACCTGAGTTGACTCAGGACTTAGGTGTAAGTGCATTTCCAAAATGAAATCTTAACAAAAGGAAATATTTGTCAGCTTCGCCTTCTTTTTGTAGCAGTTGTCACATATTTAACCACCATCCCAAAGTATTCAAGAACCACTCAATTCCAGAGAAAGCCATCTGATGTTCGAATCGAATGTTTAGATGACTTATCGTTAGAAAATGCGGTCGCCCATTTGGGTTTACTCCGAGAATTATATATTTTGTTGTTGATTTTGTTTCCGTCAAAGAGTGAAAAGGCCACACGTAAGTGAAAGTTAAGACCCAAAATTTGTGTGGGGAGCATACAAGTAGCTACTTTTTAAACCAACACAAGTAGCATGTTACATGTAACGAGTTATTAGCACACTCTCATCTATTCCATTTTCTGGAAGATCGACAGAGAACAAAAGAAACGAGCAGAATGGAGATGTCTATGTACAGAATTGTAACTGGATGAAATGTATATTATTTTGTCCTTCAGCTCAACAGCTTCCTCTTCCATTTCTGCCTAGAATCGCTTTTTCCCCGAATTCCAACTTTTGTCTGCTCAGATTTGTATCGCAAAACGTACCCCGTTTTCATAATACGCTTTCCCAGAAAAACTCGTTTCCCTTATATAAGTATACAAATATAAATATTTCGCCATTCGATACTGTAATCATTTCTCTCCCGGAACATAATAAATTGTACTTGAGAGCTGGATCAATAATGTACAACACGTTATGTATATGAGCACGCCACAGGTAGAGAATTCAATAAAATACGTATATCATGGAAGACAGTTCACCTCTTCCGTTACCAAAATTCCCGTTTACATAAGAACACTAGGGATTATTGTACGGCAAAGCCAGCTGGGCTTTCTTCAACGACGCATTAGAATGTGGAAGGTCTATAGCGAGCTAATCCAAAATGGGACGATGATGACACCGGCAAAACTATCTTCCACCTCCAACGTTTTGAATTTCACCGAGATCAGTCTCTACGCAATTAATTTCAATTTCCGGGAACGGACATTTGGGTACAGAGTAGATTCAGAGTATAAAGGAAGTCTGCTTTTAGGTCAAGAAGCACTTCGTTATCATCGCCCGTTTTTAGGAGGACAGGAACCCTTCAATTTTCATTAGGGAATGACTCGAAAAAAATATTAGTAGCGAAAGGTAAAAGTAAAAGGAACGTTGACAAGTGGAACACGTCGACATTCCATAAGGTTACCTGTAAGCATGCTCAAACCAAAAACTTATGACGAACAGGACATTTCGTAATGCATATGAGTCCAAGCCCATTCCCCATATACAAAGTCCACATAGTGACAGTATATTACTATAAAGCCGTGTGGCTATTTTGGAATGTTAAATCCGCTCCATGATGAGTCGCCAGTCGCCACCATGCAGCAGCATGAGTCAAAGGGGAAAGTCGTTGGAGAAAAGTGCAGACACGCCGACTCCTTTTTTCCCCATCGACATTTACATTCGTCTGACTGCACGGGTCTCGTAGTCTCCAACCCAGGAAACCGGAGTAATGCTACATGACGTTGTCAAAAAAAAGGATGACTAAGAGGCAGGCTTTATTCATGAGAAAGTTTTTCTCGTATAATATCCTCTCTGTTTCCTCCCCATTCCAATGAAATGGGGGAACGTGTGTAATATCCTCTGTAATGCAATACATTAGCCCACGGCCATGTTTTCATAACAGAGAACATACTGGAGATAATTGTAATGCAATGTATTTGAGATACACACGAGTTTAATATTTATATATTATTACTATAAGATGCGATATAATAGTAGAATGGGAGAGACCGACTGGAAAAAAGGACGAGAAAAGCCTACAATTTGCCATTCTATGAGTCACGTAGTCTCCACGAGCTCTCAAGGATACATTCATTTTCCGAACGAAGCTAGGTGAAAGTTTACACGAGGAAAGTAGAAAGGGAAAAAAACAATTTTTCCATACTGGCTATATAGTGAATATAGAGACATTACACATGAATGCCGTTTTTTGTTTGACTAAAGCTTTGCATACTTGGCACTTTTCTGTTGGAAGAATGCTCGCCGTTGGACAGAGTTTTACCAGGAATGGGAATGAGGCACGCATGCAACATGTTACAAGTACGGATTGTGTATGTATACACACCCTCACCGTCGTCGTCACCGCGCGTCCTATACCCAGAGTACAGTTCCAGCACAACATACTCTGAACAGGAATTATAGAGGTATATTTTTTATATAGGTATATAAGCCAACTAGCCATGCTTTTGTCTGCGTCCCTAATGTACTTGATACCCTTGTGCTTTCTCCCCGTCACTGGGTCTCTTCCAGGGCAACTGTTATACCCATACTCTCGTTTTTGTGGAAGAGCAGCACCAGCCCGAGTTGAAACGCATGTCGTCCGTCCTACTTTCCCCTTCTATACGAAATACACTTAGCTCAAAAAACTCACATATGATCCTCGCGATAATAATAATAAAACTGCAGGGGGAATAAAGGACGGAAGAGATTCTGATGGGGAACTTGCCGTACAAGCTCTTGAGGGAAACTGCTTTCCGTTTCACAGAAAAACGTTTTTTCCTCTCTCTCTCTCTCTCTCTCGCTGGATATTATCCCTCAAATGGCGGATGATTCATAGGAATGTCCTTCAAACTTTTTTTCCTCTTTTGTTAACAAAAAAACCACTGCAGTAGTGTGTAGGTATAAAAAAAAGTAATGATGTTACAGGAGATAATATACTTTTACCTACTTTGTTAATCTACAAAGGGATATTTTTATGGGGACTACGTGTTGATAATTGAAAGGATGGCCGTGTGGATGTGATGTATTTATGAGATTCCTTAATTATAAATAAATTAGCGTTTAACTCTCTAACAAATAGGAAAATCTCAAAGAAAAATGTGCTCAATTAAAGAGATACATTGGAAAAGAGCAGAGTCATTTTTCATGGCAGTATTTCACCAGAGTCAATTAAACCGAGAGATATGTGTGGAACCTATAGCTCCAACCCAAAACTCTCCAACCCAGACAGACAGAGAGAGAGAGAGCGAGAGAGTATGAGGAATTAGGGAAACCATCTGCACAACGGCAAACAAAGGAGAATCTCAAATGAAAATGTTATTGTTAGGTACTTAGTTAATTCCTTCTCTTGTCGTATAACACATCGTAATAGGATACTATACGACTATATTTACATCCGGTTTCGGAGTTGTAGCCAAAATGCAAAAATATTTACCCAGGCGTGCATTCCATTTTTTTCTCAAGTCGTTCTCCCAGAGCGTGAGCATATATACCATGAGAGATATTTTGTCACAGATGTTTCCCACATTGGCTCCAGTGCAGATTGCACTGCGTTCGCATGCAATAATACGCTGCGGTACGTAAAATGTGGAGAGGACTGTATCTTTCCGAGGTAAAATTATCTCGGGTTGTTGGAACTTGAAAAAAAAACTACATTTTCTCTCTCTCTCTCTCAATTCGCTCTTTTCCTTAAAGACAAATTAAGTACGAAGCCCACATTTCTGGTGTACGTTTCCCCTTGAACCTTTTTCCTCTTCTCTAGTTCACCTACACATAGAGAATATGAATGACGTGGGTTTGTGCAAAACTGTATTAGTATTCCTTCGCTGAATGACAATGCAAACAGCTTATTTTTGGCTGACTGACATCCTCCTGGCATGTCATCAGAGTGTGCTCCACACACAAAAAAAATGTGACTCCATTGATAATATTTTTATTATTGCCTCGCATATATTAGCCTGTAATCTCCAGTGAAGTATAGTGTTTTACAAGAACACATTTTTTCTTACCTCCCATCTTTTTCTGCAGAACAAGTCACTTTTCGTGTTTTAAAACGAAGAGTGACGGTGGTGGCCTAAACTCAGGCGAAATGACCGTGTAAACTGGCGAAAATACGTAATTTTGCTTTTCAACCCACAACACACTTTTCTTGGCAGAGGTTCCTTCCTACTTATGAGGTTCCTACCGCAATTGGGATGAGGTAGTTGCACACTTGCCATTTTTTCCCTTATTTACAATCTCATTAGTGGAATACTCTTTTCCTTTTTTATGGCTGAATGAAAGAAGGAAGGAGAAGACTTCCCAGATAAACTGATAAGCGTTATCGAATTGGAAATGAGGTACATTACATACAAAGTATCGACTTCCCACTTTCTCGTAAATAACAGATGGGCGATCACGTCAAAGGCGTTTTGAGCTGAGATCCATCAAAAACTTTCATTTTTTGAGAAATGTGACAAGGTACACAAAAACCCGGTGTTCATTATTTATGCGCAAAGTCCTACGTCAGTCGGATCACTTTCGCAATATTTTTGGCCTTGACAGGAACTTGTGGAAAATCAGCACAGATTTGATTGATATAAAAAGAATAAATAAAAAATGAGACGGCTAAAAATAATATTTGGAGTGTCAAACATAATGATTTCCGTACACCGATCCGCCAGACCAGAATTCGTTGTCACGTAATTGGAAGTAATCCGACCTGGCGAAGACTTCGTTACCTAAAACGCATGTTCCTTTTTTATTAAAAAACGCCGAAATAGCCTGGCTTTGTAATATTCTGACAGCCTGTGTTTCATCAATATTGCCATCTCCATCTCCAACGGACGAGACTCGATAAGCTCATCCCCATCATAAGAATGCCATAAACGCATCACTTTGCACATAAACATAGAGAACGAAAAGAAACAAGAGTTGCAGACGGAGAATATGTATGGTACGTATAGTTGTAAAAATAGTACATATATTTACTTTTGGTGACAGTGAAACTGCACCAGTGCATTGTGCACATGTATGTATGTACTCAACAAGCCCTACCACAAAATGCACAAGCGCAAATAAACAAAATCATAAAAATGCCAACTCAACGTCAATATAATTTGTGTAGGTACACGACTCCACGTCTCCATATCCCTTACCTTAATAACCTTGTTTCCGCCTCAAAACCGTATATTTGGGTTTATGGCTCATAAATTCTGTGTTGCGTCGTCACCAATAAGAAATTTATGCGATTACCGTGTGCCATGCAGAATGCAGATACCACTTAAGTAACGTGCCACGCTATCCCTCCGTGCATAGTGTGATGATCGCGACAACAACGTCCGGCGAGGCTCACCCAGTGGATGCCCCAATGTGTCGTTTTTATACATTCTGAATGTGCATGTTGCAATTCGATAACCCCAATTTTACCATGTAGGCTGATAGTTTCCTTTATACGGATTCCAGTTTAATTACACGGTTCTCAAATTCTCAAGAAATTCCTGAAAACTAGACATCCATCCGGGATTCTCGAGAGCTTTTTGCCTTCCAGGCTCTAACTTTTAAAAACATTTGAATCCTTTTCCGTTTTGATAATGATCAAAGTTATATCCCGCATTTTTCAACTAGGAACAAAATGCCGACAGATGAAAAAAACTGCCACGGGCATATCATCATTTTTTCGTGGCAAATGAAGACGGAAAAGATTTGTATCTCACCTGGCTCAGGAAAACAAGACAAGAGACAAAAGGATTCGAAAAAGTTTTCTTTTTTCCTTCTTAAAACAATTTATTAGAAGAAACGACCTCTTCTATATCTCACACTTGTTTACAGGGGGAAAAATCAAGGCTCCACTTGGTGCCACGATAAACCTTCAAGTTACAACAATTTACGAAGAGCAGACAGAAAAATTGAGGACCCTTTCCTTTGCCACTGCCTCACTTTCTTGTTCCCGAACAGCCTCAGGTAGACAGCTAGGCAGAAATCTGTGTGGATTATATCATTATAAAAACGTCTTTATGCCCCGACTACGTTCAGATGAGCATCAATTGTAATAATATTAAAGGTTTATGCTGCCTGTTGTTCAAAAAAGGTAAAAATAATCATAACAAGTAGAATCAATTCATATATCAGTCAGTCCACCACACCACACCACCACCAAAGTGTTGCTAACAGGTAAAGGTGATAAATATATAGAAATATATTATTTTATTTTTTGGAGTGAGCTCATACATTATTATTCGGCTGTATCGTACATGCCTATACTGTCTGTATGTAAGCCGGTTAAAAGGCGAAAAAGGCTGACTCTGCATTCTTGAAAGGCGCCTCAAAGTCCAAGGGTTACCTCACCTTCTTGATTCTCTCTTGTTCTCGTTTTCATCATCGTCATCATCATCATCACCAAACAACCTTGCCTTGCCGTCTACTCTAGACCAGAAGTTGTACCTTTTTTCTTCTTCTTCAAATGCGCATTGTTTATTGATCAAGGTATGTATTACTAGACACTTTTGGTGGGGAAGTGCAATAAGATTTCAAAAACTTGACTTTATGCCTGACTACTGGTGAATACCTCGCTGACGACGGCGAAAATGTGATGGTTAGAGATACGGCAAAAAAGCTGTTGAATATACGAGCACTAATGCCGTAAGACATGTACCCATCGGGCAGGCAGAGAGGAGTAAACACGGTAGTATTTTTTTCCTACATGCTCATGCCCATCCACAATCCACACTGTGTATTTGTATAGCTTTGCTCTGGAGACCCTCTCATTTTTTGACTTTTAAGTGACTGTCAGACATTTGAACATGAAAATACTTGGTGAATTGTAATCCAAAAAAAAGGTTCACCGAGCCGAGACTGATAATCTATTAAAAAGAAATGGGATTTAGGAAACTGTATGTCGGTATGTACCTGCAAAGACAATGGCAAAGCCGGACGGACAAGACAACCAATATACGAAAATTCCGTTTTACCGTGATTTTACCTTACTTTTTACGTATCCTTTGCGAAAGAAGCCTTCGCTAAAGCCTTTTGCCTTCATCATAAAATCCGGAGACAGGCCAGGAGTAAAATGAAAGGTAACATTTATGTTCAGACAAAAGGTGGAAAATCAGCAGGGATAAAAAGAGCAAGGTTGAAAACGAGGTGTTTTTCTGTCTGCAGGAAACCCGAAAACCCCTTGTATTCCAGCTTCCAAAATAACATTGTCTTTCACACCACGAAGTACACATAACAATACATGGTGAGTTCCAGAGTTCCCAGTGGAGTCTGGCATTTTGATGCAGTACGGTTGGCATATATATGCACTCCATATATTGTGAGCCTAACCTATTGAAAAATTTAAGGTAGGAAGGAAAACCTCAAAAACACTGCATATATTCATTACGCTTTATACCTTCCAGTTTTTTCTCGTTTTCTAGGAAATCGGGATTCAGAGGAAAAATCATGTTTTATTCCTTTATTACGTTTTTAGCCTTTCTCAGAATGGGAATACCCCCGACAGGGAGATGTCAAAATGTGGAAGATATAAAGCGTTGGGAAGACTTGTTTATATTTGAGCGATGTATACCGTACAATAATACTCTATTATTTAAAACGTTAAATTCCCCGAATTAATTGCTAATATCGCGTGTAATAAACACGTAGGTTATAATTATCTGATAAGTTGCTTTGGTTGATTTACTGGGTGCAACTTACGTAGTATAAAATGCACTTGAGATTAATATTGTAACATTGTAACACATATGCCACGACGATACCATGTACGAACCATTTTATCGTCAATCAAGATGCTGACAGTGGCTGAAAATACTGAAAAATGACGTAAATTAAATGAAGTATGGTATACCACACGAACGATATCCACTTGAACGTGTCCCGTGACAAATCCAACTAATCAAGTGATGATAAGATTACCAGTTTTGTAGTTCATGCAGTGTGCACTTTGATTTCTGATGTAATATGTCAGCAACTCAAATCTGCTACCTGCACATCAACAAATCTGACAAATGTATATAAAAACTTCACTTTTTTATTACCCACTCAAAAATGTAGCCCCACACATGCTTCATAAAACGAGAAAAATCTCTTCCTTCATGTGTGGGGTTACCCATCAAAACTCCTTTTTGTCACCAATTACACTGTCAGCAGGAGAGAAAATGGGGACTTGAATACAACTTGAAAAAATATTCCGCATTGTTTTTTTTCCTAATTTAATTAAATTCTCATTCATGCTGTTGTAATAATGAGGAATTAAATGAGAATGAATGCTGCTTTGTTGGTGTTGCTCTTTACCGGATTCTTTTTCGGCTTTTCAGCATATTTATAAGAGAATCGAGGTAAACAGGTATAATTGCATATTGAATTTACATCTAGCCATGCTCTCATCCCCGTCTTGTTAGGCAAAATAATAATAAAAATATAAAATGTGTTGTGGTTGCAGCCAGTGTGTATCACATCATCAATTTGAACATCTCACGATCCCGATCCACAGCCTCTTTAGAAACATGACATTTTGCCAAAATACATTATAATCTTTTTTTTTTCTCTTTCTCTTCTGAGGAGACAGACGAGACTGGATCAAGTAATCGTAAGAATGCTGATCAAGAGAAGGAATTGTTTTTCCTAAGAAAAAAAGACTGATGGTGATACTCCTTAACATTTTCTACAATTTTGTAGTTACATCATTCCCTTTAAATACCGAGATGGAGATGCATGCAGACTCTACTATCATCAACATCGTCATCAAGAGGAGAGGGCAAATGCCTAACTTTTTTCATTCAAGTTTACCCTGTTCTAAGCATCATCATAAAAGGAGGATTACAAAGTTTTTGTGAAGGAGGCTCACTGGCTTTATGATATCATCAAATTTCTCAACTCACCGTCTAATAATAATGATGGATTTTAACAAGACGTGTAGTATTCCATAACACAAAGAGGAATCCCCTTTTGCTACACTATGGAGAGGGGAGTGAGTGAGTACACACACAGCTAGTGTACTTATGGGAATGTGAGACGCGTGTGTATTTTCTTGGAATGGCGAAATAATGTAATAAACGAAGGATGTAGTATTTCTGGCTCCACTCGCTCTGACAATAGCTCGGCGTAGTCACACGAGAAGTGTTTCTTTTGTGAAATGCATTCTTCCACTTAACATTTTGAATCAAGCATTAGTCAGTGGCGAGGAAACATATTTTTATGGGAAAGAAAGACATTGGAGAAGACAAAAGGGAAGAGGAGTTGTGTAGCAGCAAAGGTGATGTTGTAATCTTTAAGATGAGCACTGCTGGGTTTGCTGTTTAAAAGCGTGTATACCATCCGTCCGTCCGCATGGATAATACGCTGTACATTCATTATTACATCTGAGAATCATGACGAGTAGGATTTTGAGTAACAACAGGTGAAAGAACTTACATTCTAATGCGTGGTGAGGATAACAATCAAGGAACGTCCTTTAACGTACAGAATTTTCTCGTAAGAAACACGTTTTCTGTCATCGGCTAATACTATATCGCATTCCACACGATACTCTGCTGCTTATCCGCCTGCACCACTCTTCTAGGAGTATTGCCTAATATTTAAGTAAATCGTGTATAATGGAGATGTTTAGCAAAAAATATATTTAATATGTATGCATACCTACTCTCCTTTTTCGCTGACTTTGCTGAACGAACTGTGAAGGCCACAGAGACAAACAAGATCTTGGTTAATACATTTTTTGGTGGAAAAACATTGACATTTAGGTGGCTCGCGGTGTTAAGTACGTGAACTGCGTTGTCATTTCACCAAAAGTGGTTCTCCTCTTACAGATTTCACGCCGACCCCAACCAACAACAGTATGTTTTGCAGAAGAAGACTTGTTATGGCATATTGTGAGCGAGAAACCAAGAACACTTATGGTAAAACCTTCAGCCGGCACTGCAAACTGTTTATGAAGGCAACGGCGACATGTACGGAATACGCTTAGCACTAAAAATGTGATGGTCCTCATTGATCAACTCAATGTTATCCAGAGGGGTAGGCAAACTGGCGTCAGACATTTTTTTCGTAGGATGATATAGATAGGCGGATTATACATGGAGAAAAGTTTTTGTTTTCTTTTGAGGATGGATATATAGCAACTACATGGCTACGTAGTAGACGGGATATTATTAAGTAAATATAAAATGCGGAGTGGGGTTGACTGTGGAATGATGTGGGAGCGGAATGAAAATTCTATTGTTATTTTTCGCATCAAAGTTACTGTCAGATTATGTGGCAGTCGCACTTTTTGTTTATTCAGAACAAGTGTGCAGTCCCAAGTCAAAAAGGGGTATCACATATAGAATGAAAGGATTAAAATGTTCTCATAAACAGAATGATACTCTCATTATCACTATTTCCCATACCAATTCGTGCAAAAAAAAACCTTTTCACAGTGACATGGGGATCCAAAAGCATATATAGCCAGAGATTGACTGTGGCAAGTAGAGATTATAGAGTGTAACAGTGGGACTGTAAAATTCCTTCTTTTCAACTTCCCATGGCACGCGGAACACGCTATATACGCCAAACTATAGTGCTACACGGAAAGGGTAAAGTTCCACTGACTTTCTGTTAGAATTTAAATTGAGCTCTAATTCATTATATATGAAAAGAATGGGAAAAACGGTGGAGAAGCATGATGTATCCGCAGATACCACGGTGGAAAGGAAAGACGGATTACACAGGCTAATTAGCAGGATCACAGAAAAGGCAACAACTCTTCTTGGGTCTCCAATCTGCATATTTTATTCATAAAAACTCGGCAAACAAAAGTGGTTAAATTTAAGCATCAGACGAAACTCGTCGGACGTCAGAAGTCTTATTATATACCCCTTGTCTTTTGACGACTGACAACTACATCAACATTACCTAACATCTTTTTGCCTAAGTCAAGGAACATTGTACAAGAAAATGGTTATTTGCTCTTGACATAAAAGTTTGTCTTGTTTGCTTTAAATAGACTCTGTGGATGGATGGACGGGTTGGTAAAGTGTCTATTTTCTCAAATCATTTGCAAATTTCATATGCACAAGCTAACTACTACGACATATTGTTAAACATTGGAACATTCTTGTTGGAGGTAGAGCAGCAGGAGAGGAGAGGTGATACATATATATTTGCATTGGCATTCGTAACCATTTAGGTTCACATGAATATGGAATGTGTGTTCCGAGAAAAAAAATGTAACGTGTACGGTATACCCCGAGTCCAACAACTTCACGAGAGTGTATATATATATTTCAATTGGGATTCGAACGAGCGAACCAACACAGGATTCTGAAGATACTACTACGGCTACGGCTAGACAACATAACACAGCCAGAAGTATTGTTTGCATCACTACAATCAACAACATCATCATCATTATCAATTCATCATAATCAACTTCGTGTTGAATTGGATTGGAGGATTCCCTCGAGCAAACAGCCACCATACAACGATCCCAGTTGGGAAAAAAATCTATTTAAATTGTTCACGTCTATTGGATGATGATGGTATGGGCTATGACGCATCCACTGATAATTCATTGCCTGCACACATAAAACTTAAAAAAGGTTTTTTTATACGGCTCCACTCCATTTGCCTCTTGTAAACGAGTATTATGCATCCACACATATGGTATATTTTATTATTCGCGATCTGACGGTGATTACATTTGCTGCTGGTGCTGATGGTGATGACGACTTGCGTCTTAAATGATCCTCTGCTTTCAACATGGGGATGTCGGCAGCGTACAGCGAGTGTATATGTAATGAAAAGGGTTAAAGGGTATTCTACACTTAATACACGAGATGTATAGCGGCTGCGGTAATAATAGCACCTCATTGAATTAGAGTAAAGGTGGGGATTGGGCACAAAAATGTTGTGATATCGTATAATATCATGATATATTTTGTGTAACATCTCTTTTCATCTGGTTTCAAACTGGGAATGCTCAAACCGAATGAAGTGCATAAAGATTTATATTGAAATGGGATGCAGATGATCAAAAACATTGTGACCATTATTAAACCACATACATCTTTTTCAACCACGATACGTGTATATTTTATACTCTCTGGCGTATGGACTGGCTCCAATATTCTTGATTGACAGACTTGATTCATTAAGGATTAGCATATCTGGGAATAGTTTGGGGAATGCAAATGCAAAACAGAGACAAGTCTGAGGAACTGAGTGAGTGATATCATCCGTTTGCATGCTTCAAATGGGACCATGCTAATTCTGGAGAGAAAGAAGTAGGATGTGGTTGGAATGGATACGATAATACGACGGCTCTGATTGTATTTGCGTGAAAACAAACGCATCAGGGTGTAAACACACAAACAACCGGGGGAGCTGTAAACAAATGCCATAATTGAAACTGGCCATGTTATTTTCATCAAATTTGCCAGTGACCCCTAAGAAGGATCAACGGTAGTTTGCTGTTTTACAAAAATCTAATTTTTGCAGCTAAAACTGTCAGTCGCCTTAAATAGACTTGGGCATATATGCTAATCCCTGGATATATTCGGTAAAAAGATGCTCCGCGTTGTCAAAGGGGATTATCCTGATTGATTCAACAACCGACGCTGAAACACAAAGAGACATGGCACATCCGACCGAAGGAGGACCATCTCAGGGACTATATATTGCACTCCACATCTTTGATACACAATGCAAACCACGGATGTTTAATCAGAGAAATCTCCAGATATTAAAAGACTGCTGCCTTTTGACTATCATCCATGCATGAAGCGACGACCAGTAATGAAAGAATATATGCATGACGTATGCTTACCAGAAAAACATTTCAAGTCTTGACTTTCAGCTCGTGCCCTCGAAAGCTCAAAAGCCCTTCACATAACAAAGTTGGATGATGGGATGAAGGAGAAAGCTTTAAATAAAGTTGTATCATCGGTTTAACTCTTTCCACTTGCCTTAACATTGATTACCACTTAGAAAACGCCATCATTAATAAAACTATGGGTAAGTGCATTACAAATCTTAAGCTATTTTTTGGGGCTGCTATGCTCCACCATCGGACAAGGCACCACAACTTTTCCTGGTGACCGTTAGTATTAAGCCGAGGGCAAGAATGCAAATGTTATGGAGGGTGACATCATAATCAAAAAGTAATACATCCGCTCATCAGCTTACATATCCGCATAAGTGCTTCTGGAAAGAAAGGATTCTGCAAATTGCTAAAACTGAAACTCTGTGATAGTAGCGAGCGAGAGAGCCCCACTTGAAAAAAAAGTATTCGTTAATAGCATCGACTGATGCGAGTTGAGTTCATGGATGCGTGAGTAATTTTCCAGTTTTTCTTATCACCAGACCGAGGAGCACCATACGGACAAACTCATTTAGCACACACACTCTCACATTATGGGCATGTGTGTTTATATGGCTATATTATGTACATTGAGAAAAATGGAGATAAAAGGCATGTTATTTATATACGACATCCAGCAGCATTATACTTGCTTTGCTCATTTTGGTATCTGCAAGGGGAAGCATAATATATATATAAAAATAGTAGGTTTCTGGCATGATATACTCTCACGATGAGAACATAGACCCACTGGCTTATTGATGTTTTGATGTAGGCAAAAAAAAAACTAAACATGTGATTCATGTGGTTTGCTCGAAAAAAAGTGATGGTCCATAGTAAAGTGAAAATTATAATATAACGTGAGACGACAGATTAGCAGAGACGTGTACACTGTGAACAAGAGGACTCGTAGACTTGAGAGATACACATGGCGCCAGAGGAAACACATACGTAATACATTCACAGAATCAAAATAAAATGAGATAACATTTATACACTTTTATGTGACTTATGAGTGGTTTATATGTATGGATGGAAGGTGATGCGAGCTTGTGAAAAGATTTTATATGATGGGGGTATGATTGGGTTTAGAAGGTTACCCCAAATACAAGTGAATAATATGATACATGTGAAGTGATCTGTGATCATTTGATGCTGAAAATGTGGCAGCATAAATTATTCCGATTAGGTGATTTCCTCTGCGATATTGAGGAGGAGGGGTTGCATTGCAGGAGGCTTGTCATTTTCAAGAACACGGCACTAACCATGCATTTCTTTTCCTTAATATTTGAACGATGAGTAATAAACCAAATAGTATGGGAGATTGTATAGATAATGGTGAATAGTGACAAATTAACCTTCTCCAAATTGAATTAAACTTGGAACTCATGAATACGCCACATAGCGAATATCACACATGAGGAACCACCGCATTCATTCTCTCGCATAAACTCTGAATGCATATATGCACTCGCACTCTCTGCAGTGTTTAATTTGCATGAGCAAAACTAGCAGTTACCGGCATTAAAACAAAAGCGAATTTGCATACTCCCACAATTAGTGTTATCGTGATAGGCTGGTTTGGTACTTAAGAAGTAAAATGAGCCGACACTTATGTAAGTAGGTAGATGTATATTTTATACGGTAACCAGATGAGATAAATAGGTATGCAACGCCAACTTCTCATGCAACCTAAAGCATATAGTATAGGTCAAGACTCATGGTCAGTATAGTCGCTCTCGATATCCTTTGTAAAACCTATGCCAGTCTAGCGTTAAACGATAAACTTAAATCTTGCAACGCATTCTACTAGTCCATTAAAAGCCATCACAATACCTATTTAGGTTTAAAGGAAAGATAAGGTTGCATCAAAATGTGTTAAGGTGACTCATTTTTAGAAAGCATTTTTGCCATTTTCTACCAATTGGAATATTTTAGCAGGGACACCGCACCAAAGCGTAGCGTCTTCTCAAAGTTCCTAAAACATTCGTTTTACCTACGGCAAAGTAAAACGACCTATCGAGTTATGTACAACCGAAGGGAATAAATAAACTAGAGTGGCTCATACATAGGTAAAGTAAAACGTATTCACCCCAAACGTGCTTATTAGATTACTGCCTCACATCCTTTTTCAATTCCTTGAACGGACAACAAGGGAAATGCTTAAACTTGATCAATCTCAACTAGTATTAGAGGGGTGACGGCTTTCTATGTAAATGGTTAAATATGATGACCTCATTTGGCAGTTAACTTAAAGCAGAGTACTACAAAAGCCGTGAGATAGTTACACTGACAGTAAGCATCTCCTTTTGTAAGCATCTCCACATAGTGGCGTCTCTCTGGCTGAGCTGGGGTTTTGGGTATGAAAAACATAATAGAAAAAACTTGCTGGGAATACGCATTTCACATGCATGAAACGACAGAGAGAGAGAGAACAAGTTGGAAGAAAACTACTTTATGAGTTGACAACATGGAACAAGGATTCCGAGAAGTTGGGTTGAAGTAAAAACTCAGGAGATATCAAGTGATGTTCTCCGTCTTATGACAGATTCGGAGAATTCCACGGCTAACTTAAAATTCAAGTATTGATAAAATACCGTACCCCATGTTATACAAAACGCCAGACTGAGAGGGAGAAAGGGGAAAGATGGAAATGCCTTGTGCGAACTTTATCCACAATTCCAGATATTACGTGATTCACTGGAACTCATACTGTTGCGGGATATGATGTATAGCTACTACTTTAAAAACATAAATGTAGATAGATCATGGATCCTAATTCACGCCAAAAAATTTATAAGGGGAAGCAGTGCGTAAAATTGTAAAATGAAAAGGAATGTAAAATGGTTGGAGAGAGATGTAATGTATCAGCAAAAGGAAACGACAAAATTTTTTGCCAGTGTACATACAATAAGTCTATATAGACCTCTGCAATCGCAACCTTTTACTAAACAGTATTACTTTTGCCAACTTGTTTTCCTCTTTGTAGCCCTCTCAACTGGCAGGCGAGAGCATGTCTTTGAACAAGTTGACAACGGGTGACATCATAACACCAAACCAGAAGCTGTTATGTACCTATTACCAAAGAGCGGAGAAGCTTTATCATCTGAGGCTTTTTTCTTGCGGAGACGAAACGCGAAGGAAGGCTGCATTCACAAGAACCGCTTCGCATCGCTTCTGCTTCTCTTTAAATTAATTAATATACTCATGAATCATGTCAAACTTTTTGAGCTTATAACGTTTGGTAAAGTGGGATCCTCCAAAACAGTCTCTTTTAAGCCTACGCCTCTGCCTTGTCATCTCAATTGGGAGATGCTCTCAAAACGAAGTATGGTCATCGCATGTCTATTTTTTCACATCTATATCGAAAAAATAGTGCCTAATTAATGTAAATGATCTGGCTGACCATGAATTTCTTACAGAACCGGCAACTACTCACTATACGCCAAGTCAGCAAGTTTGCTGGGATTTTGTAAATTATTTTCAATATAAAATTAATAAATTCATGCGAGAAGAAGCCCAAGATGTCTATAGAAAAATCAGCAAAAATGATGCCTTTTACAGAAAACTGAAATTACGGAAGTTGAGCACTCTGAAGAGACACAAAAAAGGTGATGGATGCCTCTCAAATGTAGAATTTCGGCAAATTTTTCATCCTCGTAGGTTCTACATTACATTAGATGCGTGTCACGACAGAATTGAT